>JAGQDJ010000250.1:0-51639 GCA_022885665.1 Triops longicaudatus | reverse complement strand
CCCCCCCCCCCCTACGAAAAAATTCCTGGCTGCGCCCCTGCTTATGAAAGGTTGTTAAAAATTACTAAGAATGATAATAATTAGCGCTGTGAAAAAAAACTGCATGAAGGAAGGGATTATAGTGGGAAAGACCGTGTGCGACGTTTGACGTGGATCAGCTTTCCGATCCGGATCACCATGTTCGGATCACGATTCGTGATCCGTCACAGATCTGTGATCATGACCCGTAGTAAAAGATCTGTTGCTTGTTTATTACAATTCGTGATTAAAAAACCCCGTTCTCCGTTTGCGACGATCCGGATGAAATAGCTACAATACGCCACACTGTCGTCTGCGGCAACGCCAGAAAGCTTGTCACAGGAGCAGGCTCACAAGGGTTCATAATAGGCATCAATTACCCTGTTTACTTCTGTTTTGATAAAAAAACGAGTGCATATGAAATTTAAAAAGTGGAGATACTGACATTTAGCCATGTTTACGAAGCCTTTTCGAGTAAAATCCAACACTCAGCTAAAAAGCTCTGAAAAGTATTGCGTACTTATCTTGTCAATGAAGTCACGAAATAATCCACACCAATGACTTATCGTTTTCTCTTTACAGGAAAAAGCTAAAGAACGATCTGCTCAAATTATACCCTACCTTGTCAGAAGACGAGCTTGCATCTATAGTGCCGTCTAAAGAAGACCTAGTCCTTATGAAGATAGAAACTCACAAGAAAGAGTACGCCACGGTCCATTTAGCAGGCAAAACTCCTATAATTTTCCACATCCATGACCGTTGCTATCCAACTTTGTTTACTCTCTGGAAAGCTCCACGTATCTTACCCAGTTTCACGACCTGGTTACCAGTTGTCAACAAGCTTGCTAGCGGCGCCGATTTAATGCTGCCTGGCATTATCATCGATCCGGCATTGGGAATGAAAGCTTACGGCAAATTACCCAAAGGAGAAACCGTTTCCATTATAACCAACGAAAACGCAGCGCCATTAGCTGTGGGTAAAACAGCTTTGTCGGGCGACGACATGTACATGTCAGCTGGGAAAGGCAAAGGCGTGGAAATCCTGCATTGTATCGGTGATCACCTGTGTCAGCTACTGGGAAAGGTGACGCCGCCCGAGTTAGGACCTCCTCAATCTGTTCCAGCGTCTAAAGAGCTGGAAAACGTCAAACAATTCTCTGAGACAGTAGCAAATGAAGGAAGTCGGACAAATGAGCTAGACGATTTAGCAGAACTCTCCACGAAAGCAACAGAAGAGAGAAGTACGCAGGTAGAGGGGGAAGAAACGCCAGTAGAGAACGATTTCAAGGCGGAACAAGCTTTAGAAGAGAGACTAAACGTCTTAAATATCGAGTCCGAGCCCTTGAAAAGTCCTCAAGAGCAAACGGACGAGTTGCTGACGTACTCCTTGCTGAAGTGCTTGAAAAGCACGGCAAAGAAAGCTGACTTACCGATATTAAGCAGTACTTTCTTCAAGAGTCACATACTTGCAGCTTGTCCGACAGGAGAAACTTTGGATGTGAAAAAATCTTCGTATAAGAAACTGTCCAAGTTCTTGGCAGCTATGAAAGCCGAAGGCTTGCTTGATGTTAAAGAGTTAAGCCCAGGTGTTGAGAGCGTCATAGCTATTAACTTTGCGCATCCAAAATTGAAGGAGTTTAGTGATGATCGTCCGAATGTTGCCGAAGGTGTTGAGACGGAAGAAATAAAAGAAAATGATGGCATCGTAGACCAGCCTTACCAAGCCCCAGTTATCCAGGAACTTTACGCTGTGAATGCCACCGTTGCGCCGCTTTTCAAAGTCGGCGGATACAGGTGAATATTAAATTAAATATTCGTGTGTTTTTCAACGTTTTGACTATGTATTTGAACGGTAGTGGAATGGTTTTCACAGCACCTACTTGCCTTAACAGCATTCCGTTTTGCTTGAAGACTTTTTGTTTTTCGAACTAAGTATTTATTATATTAGTTATATATTATTATTAGTTATATAGTTTATATAGTTTCAGCCACATTTATGAACGTGTCACAAAAGATAAATTATTTTCCGAAAGTAATGTACTGCATTATTTTTGCAGTAATTTCGGTATATTTTTACTATATGCTCATATTTTCAAGGAATGTTTTAATATTTTAACTTAATTTTAATATTAATTAGGAATTGTTCAACCTTTCAGGATTGCTTTGTATTTTTTTATATTAATCTTCTTACTAATTTATGTTAATCTTCTTACTTATTTATTTTGTATTAATCTTATTTATTAATCTTCAGTCTTCAAAGATAGTTACTACTTTTAATACGTGCTTGCAAATACTAACTTTTTGTTTCCAACAGCAAGGGTGACACACTTACTGCGCCGAAAGTACGCAACTTTCTGTCGGAGTATGTAAAGAACAATAAATTGCAGCATGAGGAAGACAAAAAGTAAGATTCTTTTACGTCCAGTGCTTCTCGCAAAGATGCAAGTAATTATTTATGCATAATGAAAAAAATCTTGTAGTGTGATAAAGCTTGATGCAATCCTGACGAATATCTTACTAAACAAAGGCGAAGCTCCCGATACTCCGGCATTGTTGTGGGAGTGTCTTCATAGTCGTTGCTTGGCCAAAATGGGCTCCGCCTACTCCCTGACTTTTCCAGGCGAGCAACCCAAATTATTCAAAGGAGCTCTGGAACCTATTGAACTGTCAGTCGCCACACGCGCTGGCAACAAAAAAGTATGTTTCTGACTGCAAGTTGCAGGCATTATTTATTTCAACGTGATTTTAAGGGCTACAAAGGGGAAACATTAACAAAAAGGGACAAAGAGAACGTCATATCTTCTAGTAGCATCTTGTTCCAACGAACCGCCTTTTAACAGGAAAATGTGTCCAGTATATCAGATGTTCGTTACTTCGTCAGACACCCTCTACGCGTTTTCTTAACTTTTTCTCGAACTCGGGCCCTTACACTTCATCATATTATACCAGAAAGTGTGTTACAAAAGGGTTCGTTACAACGAGATTCTACTGTATTTTGTATGCACATCACACGCTGTAACGGTTCTACCTGCGTTACGTAGCAACTGGGTTCAAGCATAGGGATATTCGTTGTTTTCTGACGTGAATTGTTCGCAGTCACTGAATAGTTCGCTGATTGAGACACTCCTTTGGTTAAGAATTAGTTTTTCGTTAACGTTGTTGCATTCGTCGCCGTAACAGTCTATATCATAATCTCAGCCCACAACGAAAATATTTGATTTTTCCTCATTTGATACCAGGTGTTTCCTTATTACCCGGTGCAGTTATTAAGACTTTTACGTTCTTATTTGTTTCTTTGTATTTATATGGTTTTTTATGTATTTATATGTTGTTTTAGATTATTTGTCTTTTTCGTGCATCTGAAGAATCTTGCGGAGTATGTATTGTGAGACTTATATTCGAAATCTGTTTAGGTGACTTTGGTTAGCGGACTAGAAGCTTTAAGTATTCCGCTGGGAGAATTCGCTCGGCGTTGTCAAGTAGGCGTGGCTGCCTCTACGTCGTTAACGTCCACGCCTGCTAAGAAGGGCACAGTTGTGTTGGTGCAAGGCAACCAGATCAGTTTCGTGGCTAAGATGCTCATAGGTGCGTAAATAATATACAACATGGATTTTTGTTTTGTAAACATTATATGATCATTTTCTGTAATTTTTCTAACAGAAGAATACGGAATTCCTAAGAAATATATCAAGGGTCTGGAATTAGCGCCCAAGGGAAAGAAAAAACGATGAAGCAGGTGTTAAAGTGTATCATTTGTCCCTGTCGAAGGTCAATAAATTCACTCGATGGATTCAAACCTTCAACTTTCTTCGGTTATCAAAGTTAATAAAAACTCAAAACTTCATCTTCACTGTCTTTTTTAAAATCAAACAAAATCAGCACATGCTTCTTCTTCTACGGCTAGCGTTCGTGGACCAGAACAGATTCACAAGAATCGACCCACTATCATTAACTTTTGTGATTAAAAGCCGCAAGAGTCTTCAGTAATCATAACTATCACTGCAAAGAAAAGAAAATAACCATTAATGCATTAACTATACGCTCACTTAAATGGCAAACTGAAAATAAAATAAAAATAACTACAAGAAAGAGATATAAAATAAAATATGGAAACAAAACCAAAAGAATGGGAAATAAATTGCTTGAAAAAAAAAACGAATCACACGAAAAGCGACATAAAAATTTACCCCTGATTTAAGTTGGAAGCTTTCCTGGCCACTGCTTGCCGTTGCCTCGTCAGCAGCGACGGGCTCGCAGGAGCTCCGCCTAGTCTTTGATCCATGGCCTGTCGTTGCAATTGCATACCCTAAGTGGATTTATTTAAAATACTGCACAAGAACTGTCCATACTCGTTCACTGCACTAGGTGCAATCTGAGTGCAACTTAATGCAGTTATGATAATCTTTACCAGGTTATAAAACGCCGTCGTCATAAGATGGTCCGCTTCTTCGCGGATGAGTCGGTTGCGCTCCGCCTCGCGTTCCATGCTTTCGATTATGCGGTCTTTCTCTTGTAGCTCAGCCTTCAGGGCCACTACCTCGGGCGCCACATCAGCAGCACCACCGCCTTTGGACTCAAGTGTCTTGAGCACTTTCTTGGCCTTGTCGATGTATTTCTTGTAGCGCGCTTCCATTGCGCTCATCTCCACTTCTTTGCGACTGACGGCTTCTTGCAACACGGTGACGCGTTGCTCTTGCTCTGTCAACTTGACTTCGAGCTCTTCAACAGCCAAAGTCTTGTTCGACAGCTCACGCTCGAGCCGGCTCACCTTCTCCGTCTCCTCTGTCACCGTCGCATGATTCTGACCCCGCCCACTGCTACTGCCCAGAGCTTTCAGCTCTTCCAGCTCGCTCTCCAGTGCCAACAAGCGTTGATTCAAGCGCCTAATGACAAAAACCCACACACATAATGAACATTAACTGGCGAAATACAATCAAGTACAGGTCAACTAACATTCTAGCGTGTGGTGCGTTTGTCAAGAGGTGCTAGACATGCTTGCTATGGGCCAATGACAGAAGAACACGAAAAAAAAAGGAGCAAGAAAACGTACACACAAAAAGAACGAAAACTGCAGCGACTTTTTGTAAAAGAAAACAAGACGATTTTTGGGTTGGGTATACGAAACACTGTATGATCGAAAAAATTGAATGTTTCCGATATTTTTTTTTTCGCTTTAGCAAATGTAGCCTACAACTGAATCTGCCCAGCCCCAAGCAGTAAGCACAACTTGAGATACGACCATTACAATAATACACTTCACAATGATACACTTCAAGTACAAAAAAGCCAGGATTTTTTTTAAGACAGTTCCAACTTGGTTGCACACATAATGTAGGGGTAAAAAAAGCTTTGGAAGGCTTACCATATAAAAAATAGATTTATACGAAATATTATCCACAAAAGCCCAAAGCTACACCAGTAAACTTGACTAGTCCAAAAATATAGCTACCAATTTTTTCGTTTTTGGCACGTCATGGTACTTTTTTTGTAATTCAGAAATAACTTTACCACGGAGAAAGAAATGTAAAAAAAAAAAAAAAAAAAAAAAAATCGAAGGCCTATCAATAAACTACGCGCCAAGCCGCTCAATAGAGTTGCTGTCCTAAGCACCATGACTTGTAGCATTCTTCGCTTGGCCTTACCGAACGCACTTCAGCGATATTTGTACTAATAATCTTAATACGACACTTAACGGAGTAAAAAGAATAATTTCCACATTTTAGTCGTAGCCCTGCCACCCTGAAAAGTGGCTTTTAAATGTTTTAATGTCACCGATTAACTGTAGTGACCTGGACTCGTGTTCATATTGTGCTAACAAAAAGCTCTTTAGTGTTTGACATTCTTTGAGAGAACTGTGCCACGTAACAGCTATATGTATGTTCAGTCACTACGCAAGATGGTGGACGGGTACCAAATCGGTTTAAGGCATGGAATGTCAGATTTAAATTTTTCGTCAAACAGCAGAGTGCCAAAATAATGGAGCTTTAAGGTGTTTTTAAGCAAATTTCCGAAAGAAACAACATTTATATCGCACAAAATGTAAAATAATCCAAGGTACGACTAACCATGGCGGCCTATGTCACCAATGCCATTTAGCGGTCTTCTAGTAAATCATGCATTTACGCTGAATACAACTTTTTCATGGACCACAGAGACCGAAAAACACTCGTCCGAGAGACTTCAAGCCCTTTTTGGCTTTTTTCTTTTTCAAGTGTTTGACATGGGAGTCCGGGATAAGTACTTGGGTGGATACTGGTGATGCGTTCGGACGGAAGATTTCAGGTCGATACAACCCTGCGTCACTAATACCCGAATTGGACGATACTGACAACATTTCTACCTGCACCGTGTCCACTGCATCTTCAGCCACGGTGTTTACCAGAGTTACCGGTACCTCTGGCTTAATCTCCTTCTCAGCTGGGCATTCCTTCGACTCATTTGCTGGAAGTCGAGAAGGCGATTTCGAGGCTAAATCGCCATTAGCGGTCATTACTATCACCGGTTCCAACGGATGCGGTGGCTTGGGCCTCACCAAAAGATCTACCGAGATAGACGATTTGGTAACGCTCTCTAGAGACTTTTTCGCTGTCTCACCCGCCAAACCTTTGAGTTTGGAGGGAGAAGCGGGCGGACTTAAGGAAATTGGTGACACTGACGTCGAACGCGCCAAAATGGGCGACCTGGTATCCGCAAAACCTAACGCCTTGTCATACCCATACGTCTTGGTTGGGATATGCCACGAAATCCGTTTGGTTTCCGTGGCATTTTTATAATTAAACTCCGACAAACGTTTCTTAACCACACCCTGTACTAACGTAGGAGACTGCAAAGTACTGGTTGGACTTTTCCCTACATTTTCCTTCTCTTCCTCGTCTTTTGCTTCCACTTTGTGGTGCTTTGGGTTAACAAGTGCACTACCGGGGAAAACCGGCTTCGTGAGACCTAGTTTGGACGTCACGGGCTCGTTTTCAATATTGTTTGCCTCTCGGTAACTCAAAGAGCGCCTCGTTTCGTTAAATCTCTTCAAAAAAGGCGTGGCCGTGTTTTTGCGCCGGGAGAGATCCAGATCACTGTTCGGGTAAGCCCAAACGTCTCGGTTATCCCTGGGGTTGGCTTCCAGTGTACCCCAAAACGGAGAGGCGGTGCCGATACTCGACGGCCCGTAGCCTGAGCTGCGTAATGACGAACGCGCACTAAAAGATTCTGCCACGGTTTCGTCTGCCAGGCGACCGTAATCTTCATGTGATAGGATGAAATTTGTGCTAACGTGCTCGTTGGTTCGAAAATCGGGCGTACTGGTCGCCATCAAGCGGTCAGTACTGGGAATGGTAGGGGTTTGCGGGTTCTGCGTTGGGCGGAAGAGCGTTTCGACTAAACTAACCGGGGCTGACGCGTTGTCGTGCGTCGCAGTCGTGGTAGCTACCGGTGAGGCCACGTGGATTTCGTGAATGTGCTTGATGACCGGCGGTAGAGGGTGAGCGAGAGAACTGCAAAAGTGACTGCATTGATTGACGCACCTGTTTTGGGTCTCTAGATCTGCTTCGCGTTGCTTTAAATCGTCCACATTGGCTTGCAGCACTGCTTTTTCTTCTTCGGCGCAACCGTTCTCCTGCACCGCTTTCGAACGCGATTCCAACAAACGGGCATTTTCCCGTTGAAGGCGAATCAACTTTTCCCTGCAAAAGCAACAATAAATACATCAGTAATCAGACTCAAATCAATTAATGTTCGCTAAAAATGACATATTTTTCAAAAGTAGCGCCGTGTTCGGCTAGTGTTTGTTCACCTATGTGTTGCATCAAATTAGGGATTTGAATTCGTGATTCTGAGCGACGCTAGGAGTCGCTATTTGATTGCTACAGTCTTTACCAAATTCATTATCGCCATCTATCAAAGCCATGAAAACAACAAATCCGCCATTAGACGCTAACAACTCCAAGCTATTCACTTTGACCAACAATGAAAAAGGAAGGGAGAACGAGGGAAATTCCCGCAGAGCCTTATGGCAGCTTCCACTGCTGTAGCATCTAATGGCGGATTTCGCATTTTCTAGCCGTTACGGGCGTAATTTGGTACAGACTAAAGGACTATAAAGGGCATTTTTGTGTACAAGAGATATAATTGTCACTTTCACTGTTATAGGCTCCTTAAGAAAGGTCGGGGTCGTCGCAAAAGTCTTTCAACGAACAAGACAGGTACATTACATCGGTAAGCTCAACAATACTTCTGTACTTCAAAGTCCGGATGTAACCCTAATCGGCACCGGGTTCGTGTTTGGTAGGACATGTGTACAGTAGTAGGTATGGTTTGTTACCTAAGGTAAACTAGAGGCTGAATGGAATAGGGTTAATCCAACGGGTTCTGTGACAAGCTAGGGTTGCTTAGTGAGCTGAGATAAATTGTTCAAAACATACTCCAAACTTTGCTCTTTCAAGGTAACAATGGCTATTCCGCATACTTAAGGACTTTTCGTTAATAAATGAAATTTATGCATGCCCTTGTTTGACTTCTTTAAGTCTTAGACCAAGCAAGTCTTGACCAGAGAGCCAAAAACCCTACGAGAACTCGCACAAAAGACTACGTAAATTATTAACTGCATACAAAACTGCTTATTAGCTGTCTTATCTTCTAAAGCAAGTACGGTTTCTGAACATGGTTAGAGTGCTTAGGGATTAAGCAAAACATTTTAAAATTGGAATCGTGATCGAAATTATACAAACCAAGAATATTAGCTTTTCGTTGAGAAAAAAGTGAAGTGACGTCCGCAAACATCAAAGTTATCATTTATTTGGGTCACTAAGGTTTGTCAGAATACTGTAGATCAAGCTGGTTTCGAAAAAAAAAAAAAAAAAAAAAAAAAAAAAAAAAACTTTATTCTGCTTACCCACGAAGTTACTTTTATATTTTTTGGTCATCAATTTTCCGCATCAAATAAGAGGAATTCTATGTTTCAAAATCGTAGCGAAGCTAAACATTTACAGGCACGTTTTCTTTGATGTTAATCTCAATGCGAAGATCGACTCTTCACGAAGTTGAAAGAAAAAGTCCTGAACACGACAAAAGGCGCACGGAACGGCTAACAAGCTACCTTCTACGCTTTAAAAAAGTGAAACTTCGCCAAAATGGGAACTTCGTGCACGATACTTAGAGGACGACCCCAATTCTTGAAAACCATGTCTTTAATAGCCTAATTTTTACTTACTTATTTGTATTTTATTTAGCCTTTAAAAAACGTCCTATCCTACTACCTAACTGCTCTTTCTGGAGGCGAATTACTCCAGGATCTAAGATTTCGCAAAACCGCGGAGAGAAAAACGGCCTTGAGCAATTATAATACCTGACTTCAGGCGGAATCATGTCCACCGTTTCTAGGCCACCGTTGTCATCACCCAGATTCAGGCCAAGCGTGGGCGTCCCGCCCGTCGCGAGTTGGGCAAACCGCAATTCTTCGTTCGTTTCCTTCAAGGTATCGCGTTCGCGAGCCAAACGCTGTAAGAATCAAAATTCATGTCATTTCATCTTTTAGCACAAGCTCTCGTTCTTGTTTTATTTATTGTATTTCTTATTTCCTTTTTCAAGTTTGTTTCTTCCTTAATTGATTTTTACCTTCTAATTTACTTTCTTATTTTAACTTTTGATACTTTTAGTAAACTTTTGAACTGTTGAAGAATTCATGTTATTTTACGTCTTCTTTTTAAATTTTTAATTTATTGAATAACTTTAGCAGTTTCCCCTTTATTAGTTTTAGCATATGTTTATCGCTCCGCAGACAAAAACTGTAATACCTCTTTTTCAAGCTGCAGTCCATCAAGTTTTTCTTGCAATTTCTTGCTTTGGAACTCGAACTTATCCACCTTTTGTCTTTCTTGACTCAAATGGTCCTGTAGCTCCGCGATCTGTTTCTTATGCAAGTCTAACTGGGACTTCCATGGTCCAGCTTTCTTGACTTCCTACAAGCGCCAGGCGTGAAAAGTGGGCCAAACGGTCTTTCAAATCAGCTTTTTATCCCTTTTTTTTACCTCTTCCAAAACAAGATTCTGGTTCAAAAGCTCTTCGTTTTTTTCTTCTAATCGTCTCATCTGCCGCTTGAGCTCGGTGTATTCTTCAGCTCGCTTGCGCAAACCTTCTGCTGTGGCTTCGGCTTTCGCTGCGCGACCGGCTGCTTCGCGCAGAATGTCCACTTCATCTTTCAACGATCGCGCACTTTCTGCTGCTGACACCAACTCATCCTGCCGGGAGCGCAACGTCTCCAATTCCCTTTCCAAGGACTCGGCTCGCACTCTATACTCTTCTTTAGCTATTCAAGAGAAAAATAAAGAAATCACGGTAGGAAAAGAACGCAACGTAAGAGAATGTGAGCAAAACAAAATAAAAAAACGGAATACAAAATTAAATACCCAAATAAAATACAGACAGTAAAAAGATAAGGTTGGTAATAAGGATATTTCTTGTGTGCTATATTTTTTGGAATTCTTTTACTTCATTTTCAGTTTGCATTTATAAACTGAAATTCAAACATAATAATGAAGAATAATTGTTATTTACGTGGTTTTACGACTTGATTTAAAACTTTAACAAATTGTACCGAAAATTTTAAAATGTAATAAAACAAAAACTTTCTTAAATTCAGCGGCTATGAGGGAACATTACGTACAGCTCTCGAGTCTGTAAACTTCCTCCCGAAGGGTTTCTACTTGTTGGCGGAGGTCGCGGTAACGAAACGCGACGTCTGAAGCTGGTTGAGCCGGACCTGAGACGTCACTTTGCCCGTCGCGTTCTTGCAGCAATTCTTGCAGTCGTTCGATTTCATTTTGTAGAGATACGCGTTCGGCTTGCATGGCCTCCAACTATGTTGGATCCATTTTCATGACCAAAAACGGAACAATAATATCACGTAAATTACTGCTGAGATTTTACTTGTTGGTCTAGTTTTTGACATCGCTGACTCAATTGCTCTTTGGCTTCGTTTGCTACTTCCAAAGCGTCCAACAACACTTGCTTTGACGCCACGCTGCCTGCACCGGTGAAACCTGCCAGGGAATCCCCACCCATTCCACTCGCTTCCAGTTCCTGAATGGCACGCATGATCCCTTGTTGCACATCTTCTTCCAAGCGCATAATATTCTGAATGTAATCTAGACAAAAAGCACAAACTAATGTTACGCGAGTTTCTAAGCGTTTTGCACAAGGTAAGGCTTGTGATGCATGACGTACAAAGTTAGGTCGTCAAATAGGTACTCTACAATGCTAGCCTTTGTTAAATAGGTGTTGCACTCGATTAGCGTTTTTTAAAGATTATATTCTTTTCTTTTTCGTCTTCCAATGATGGTAACACGGGTAACTGTCTTATTTTAACTACCTCGCTGGGCTCATTTTAACTTAACTTGACATATGATAACTTAGTGTAACCTGATACAGACTTATTAAAGTTAATTTAAGTATCAGCTATTTCGATTGGTTCAACTGAGCTGAGTTAGGTAAGGTGGTTATGTAACTAGATATGTAAGGAAATTATGTTAGGCTTACTCTACTTTAGTTCTCTTTGTTTGTATTACAAGTTTAGGAAAATTCGGTTTCGTTAGGTTAGATTTACTTTAACTTGAGTTAAGTTAGCTAAGGTTTAAGTGTGCTTAGTTTACATTTAGGTCAGTTTTAGTGACGTAGATTCAGTGTGTGAAATACAGGTTAGCTTATTTACGTTACGTTATGTCAGGCTAAGCTAAGTTAAGCTAGGTTAAACTAAGTTTGATTAAAAAAGAATACTTAATAGTATGTGCATGTGTAAGTAGGGTTAATACGGTAAGGTTAAATTAGGTCAGTTTCAGGAGTTTTATGTTCGTTAAAGTAGCTTAATGCTAGGATTTGTAGCAGTGCTGCACCAGGTTAGGATTTTTAAAAAAAAAAATTTTGAATGTTGTGACTCGGAGTAAAGCAGTACCTTCTTTGCGATCGCAATAAATGGCGCATCCTAAAACCAGTTGCAAAAGCCGAGCAGTTTCGGTTCGATCTCCGTGTTCTCCTATATATAGCGTTAATTTTCTTCAAAAAATAAAGGAAAGAAATAAAAAGGGAGGAAAGCAGTGTTTACACGGTTACCTATGCGGTTGACGTCCGGTAACGTGAAGGCAGCCAGGGAATGACCCAGCGATTCTTGGTAATAGTCTACCACACGCTCCACGACCTTTTTCAGATTGCTTACCTACAAACAGACGGTCGTAAAACTCGAATTACTTGTTCCAGCAAGCAGAGAAGCCTTCAAATGTGAGTACAGAACACGCCACCCCCACCCCCCCTTATAGTATAGTATAGCATAGCATATTGGAAATTCACAGGCTCAAGAACGGCAAAAAACCGTTCCAGTTGTTTCCTGCCCTTTTCCCACGCCTTAACTATATTGTTTCTTTTCCTACCTCCATCCCTTGTTTCCATTTCCTGTCCTTCAACAAGCGGAAATCTGATCATCAAAGGCAGAACAAGCTTCCTTTTTTTACCGCTAGGAATATATACTGCTATTAACACTGTTCAGTATAGCTCAATATAGTTCAACCATGAATCCAACAAATCATGTGAAAATAGATCCCGGTTTACAACTTTTTCATTCCTTGCTTGCGTTACTTCCCCGCTGGCAATGTACGACTTCCTTTTTCTTATGCGAATTACATGTCTTACGTCATGTAAATTTAACGCTCGTTCAACTTTTTCTTAAGGGTGACCTACCACTGCAGTTATAAGCAACAAGTGGTCATGTTGGTGGTAGTGGTTTGCGTAGAATCACGACTTGATGCCATCATCGAAGGGAGGGAAAGGATTGCGCCACTTTCAGAAATGGCCATCACTATATCGTGTGAGATCGTTAGAGAGTACACGTACGAAAACATACGCAGATCATTCGCGCGACAAAGTCGACAGGAAACGTTTCCCGTATTGCACAAGTATTGAATACTTTGAGAAAAACTCAATCAGTTACCTTTTCTAGCAAGCCAAGACTAACTTAACCTAATCCAACCTAATTAAAGATTACCTCGTCACCCCCCCCCCCGTACCCTGAAGGGATACAGGGGGTTCAATTCCCTCCCCTCACCGAAAAATTGACTCAATACTGGTAAGCGTGGGCGCCTACAAAGTGAAAGAAATGCATGTGGACTCCGCAGCCAAAGTCCTTGGTACCGAAATCCCTGCCTGTCACTTTCAGCTTACAACTCTTCTTTGTTTATTTTTTATAACAAACGCTGTTAGTGGGGGTAGAATGAAGTGGAGGATTATTTGAATCAAGAATGCTGCTTGGCTCGTTTTTGTAAAGAATTCAGCTTAAATAAACCAGTTGAAACGTCATGGAAAAGGACTGAAAAGGTTTAAACGCATATACTGACCTTTAGCCGCCAATTGGTTCCGACATCAGGCTTGATCTTGGAGAGCCAATTTTCGTCAAACCATGAGACGTCACTGCGAAAGAAACGTATAGATCAGTTTTTCTTTGAATTTTCCTTTGTAAGGGGGTTCTTATTACGGAGGTAATAGAAAGGAAAATGACCAAATTTTGAGAACAGGGCAAGTGGCAAAAGGAGAAGAGGAAATGTCTTCTGGTAGCTTCCAAGCTGGTTTTTCAGGAAACGAAAAGGGAAAGTTTCGGAAAAAAGTGGTACAAGATTGTTAACAGATTGAGATCTAAGTAGCAGGCTGGGAGTTGTGATCAAGCAATTCTGCTACTTTTTATGGCTTACTAGTGTAATGGGCTGAAATAACACATAAGTAAGCAAATTATATCCTTCCGGAAGAAAAATGGGTGAAACAAAATGATTTAAAAAACTTACATTTGTTTGAGAACTTGGGCTAAGGCCACTCCGTCGCTTAAATTTTCGACCGAGTTGTGAGGGACGGATATAGTGAATGTACCAAGCTATTCAAGAATATAGTATTAGTAAAAAGTCGCATACTTCTCTATTATACGCCCCATTGATTATAAGATTTAATAGAGTTGGGTTAAATTCGGTAAAATTTTCACCGAGGCGCCTGAAACCAAAACAAATGGATGGGAACACTGTAATTGCAATGGTAATACCTGATGCAATTAAACCCTATTTTGGCAACATTGAAGCGTTTTTTCGCACAATTCTTGCCAATCCTGGTTCTCCTCTTCTAATGAAGCTAACCTAGTGCAAAAGCTTCACTACATAACTCTTGGATCTGAAAAAACGGCAACTAAAATTGATCAGTAATTTCACGAGGCGTATAATAGCGAAGTAACACTGGTTCAAAACTGACATGTCTTGAGGACTTATTTTATAAAAGAAGGAATGACGAAAATAAAAGACTTACCCATCTTAAAAGGCTTGCTAAATGAAAGGAAGGATTGGGAAGTTCCATATTATTTAAGTTATTCTACAGTTTAGTACATCGTTAAAGGCTCTCTGTGTGCGTTTCTTGGTAGTGATTAACAACACACATTCAACCACACAGATAATCAGAAAATCACGGTTGTTACAAAACGGCTTCTACACCGTTTGGCGTCGCACAGTGAACAGACAATGAGACAAATAGACGCAGGCAACTGAGACGGTAAATAAAAATTAACGCTACTAGAGCTGCCACCTACAGTATGCGAAGGTAACTAGCCTGTGGTCGGCAATGAAGCCAGGAGAGGACACGCTTGAGACGAACTAGTAAAATAAATGTGAAATTCATTAACACTATAATAGATGGAAATGACAACAAGCTAATGCAATTTAATTCGCAGTCACAAAATGACGTAACACGACTAAACGGCATTTAGGGTAAATGATAAAATGGTACCCCCCACTAAAAAAAAAAAATCCTATGACTATTTTGGAATTTGTCTGTTACAGAGAGTATCAAATAAAAAATCACGAAAAAATCACTCCACATTACTTAAATCAAAGAAAGAAAAGTAGAACAGAGGAGACTTGGGTCAATCGTAACGCGACACAAAAGTAATAGATATCTTTAACATTTAGAACGAAAGAGTTTTCTGCGGCTGTAACGGTCGCGGTCATGCCATATCGCTAAGCAGTCAGAAAAAATGCACATAGAATGCTGACAAATAATGGAGAAATTAGTTTGTGTTTAATTTTGGCATTTCTATAAAAAATAGGTGGCGTTTCTTTCGTTGTTATATTTCAGATACCCTACAGTACCAAAAGTATGAGTAATTTACAAGTAATTTTATTTGAACACTGATTTTTCCATGATTTGACTTACTTTGATGCTTGAAAACGATTGTGGAAAAGCAACAGCCCTTCGATCGAGGGTATCGCAGAAATGGCAAACAAGCATTTGGAACTGAGTGAATCCAGCAGAGCTGCGCAAAATTCTATAAAACTGAATTTGATTGAACTTGATTTGACTTAAATTTTACTCATATTTCGCGATTTCCGTAATAGACTATCTGATTAAAAACTTTGACTCGAATTCAAAGTGACTTGAAACACTTTTTTAGTCTGTAAGCATGACTTGGAAGAAAACTGATTTTTTAGGAAAGTAGATTGAAAGAATTTCTTCTTAACTTCGAGGCTCACGATTTCCTTAAGTAGAGTGGCATTACGAGAGTGCGCCAGCATGAGGGGGCGCCGTTTTCGTGGCATGGTACAATGTCGCTATAACGGTTTTAACGAACAATCGGCTATAGCGTACAAGGTCCACAGGCCCAGGCGAAACGCCTATGTAAATGTACAGAGAAAGTTTCGGCTAGAACGCATTCGCCTATAGTGTAAAAAACTGCGGTCCCCATGGCAATTTACGCACACTTCTTTCTTCGGCTGTAGTGAACACAAGCGCTGCCATGCTCTAGCGCATAAAAAATAAAGAAAAAACAGACCTAGGGGAAAAATTGTGTTCCACAAGATCGCGGTACTCAAGCCAGTGCTATAGTTGTTCAGTACGGCTCCTCAAACAAGCCCCTTTGGTGCTATCGGTCTTAAATGATTTTCACTGGCCGTATGTGCTATAGGTGAAAACACGAAAAAAAAAATAACTTTTTATTAGACTGCGCTCTACTGTGTCATCCAGAAAATTGCAAAAAAGGCTGCTCTTGCAAAGCGGCGTCCATTAACACTTGACATGCTCCGTGACTAAATAGACATGTCAAAGAATATGGAGTAAAACTATTTTCAAGGGTATTTCGGCCAATATCGGCTATTACATACAACCGGCTATAACGTACATATTTTCCGTCCCCATGCGTGTACGTTTAGCGAGATTGTCCTGTATGTGAACGGAAAAAAATAAAACAATTTTATGAAGCAAATCCTTGGTAAACGCCGATAAGCTTGAAGCTTGTAAAACTTTGGAATTATCAAGTAATTCACAGTGGTAGGTTTGCTGCACAATTTACGGTGTGAACGATTCCTTAGAAAAAGAAGAAACGAAACTACTAAAGATATCGGTGAGCCGAGTTGTTACTTGTAAATTAGAAGCCTTCAAAACTAACCCTCTGGATCTACGGCGCATGCCCCTAAACTTTGACTGCACGTAGTTCGTAAACAAATGAAAAAAACTACTGCTCGTTCTTGAATATTGTACTTCTGCGATATCTAGAGCATAAAAAAAAATTCCACCGGAGATGACAGCTTCTGTCCAGAGATCTGACGATTGTCGGCATTAGGCTAGTAGACGGCATTTCGATAGCTTACTTAAAGATATCTTACACGAGTGGCGTATTACTCTTTAAAAGTTATTTTAGTTTTTTAAGCTTAGAAATCGTTATGAGATGTGTCAGAGGTTTTCTTTACAAAATTCTGTAAAGAAAGAAAGCAATCGGAAGTTTCTATAAAGAACTACTAATTATTGGCGCACAATTTGAAATCTTATGCGTCAAATAAAAACCGGATTGTATTAATAAACTTTCTATAGATGTCTTTTAAAGAGAACATTGGACGGTTGTTTAAATAAAACACTTCAAAAGAAACACCAGCTCACGTCCTGCGAAAACAATATTCCATAACCATTGCACAACCAAAGCTTTAACGCTGGTTGTCCAGCGTTTTACTTTTGTACGTGCATAAAAACTTATCGCTCTCATTAGTATCACGATGTTGATTTCCAGTTTTCACAGTTTGACGCTGTTGCTTTCGTTGTTGATACCCAGTCAAGCCCTTCCATGTTACATTGTTGCATTGAATCGAGATCCTACTTTCCCCCTCTGAGTCGCGTTCAAACCCTAAAAAGTAAATAAATAAATACAACGTAAACAAATAAGTAGTGCAAGAAAATTTTTACTAAAAAATAACCCCAGATCTTTCAATTATTAAAGAACAGATCTATTCTAGGAACACTAAATTATACGGTAGGATCTCGCATTAACGTACATCGATTATAACGAACAATCGGCTAAAAGGTACAGGATCCACAGGCGCCTACGAGAACACCTACGTAAACGTACAGCGAAGACGCCAGCAATAACGAATTCGCCCACGGACTGTCGCCCATGGTCAACAAAAACTGAGGTTCAGTTTGCAAATAGCACATGCTTTTTCCTTAGGCTATAATGAAAAAAGCGCTGCCATGCAGTAACGCATAAATAAAACGCCAGCCCAAGAGGCCACTCGGCACTCCACAAAATAACGCAGGCCTTTGAGTCGTTCCTCAATTACAGAAAAAAGGACTAGAACCATATTCTAAGGCATTCTCGGCCAAAATCGGCTATCACGCACAATCGGTTGTAAAGAAAAAATTTTTTCGTCCTCTTCCGCGTACGTTATAGCGAGATATTACTGTACAACGAGAAATTACATGAAAGGAACAAAAGTAACAAAAACTTATAAAAAAAATCTTACATTGGCTTTGATAGAATTGATAGTCTTCTCCACGTTCCTAAAAACTGCAGGTTGCAAATGTCGTTCGAGCAGCTTATCGAAACTCGCATCTCGAACGAGTTCGACAAACATTTTCTTGGCGAAATTTCTAACACAAAAAGTGCATTAGAATTACGATTTCAAGCAAAGAAAAACTAAAAACAACCTCGTGTCTTGACTGCCGTCTTGTAGTAACTGTGCAGCCGTAGGTAACAGCTTATCACCCATATCTTTTAACGTCTTGCTCGCACCCAGCTTGTCCACCAAACGTGACAACAATCGGGCCGCCGTAGTTCTTACGGAGCCATTTTTATGACTAAAGAGAAGAATAAGACAGACTCATGACTTCGTTCCGACAACGAGTTTTACTTCGCGCCTTCTGAGATGACAGTGGTGATAGCTTTGGTTGGCGTCACGTGGTCTACCATCGTATCTAATGCGACGTTGGAATCTTCTCGTATAAATTTGTTGGTGTCCCCCGTCTTCAGAAACAGCAAGGGTGCAGCCTTGTCCATATCCTATTTTTCAAGATAACAAATGTAAATGATTTATGCAATAAATGCAACACCAGAGCGTGCATAAATGCGGCGCCCAGGGCGTGTATAAATGTCATTATGACTCAAATATTAAGAATTGGGGTCTAATTTCCCTTTTGTCTTGATATTCAAATTAAATTTAAGGTTTAATGCTATGTTTAAGTATTCCTGTTGACTTTATATATATTTTTTCTATTTAGCATTCAATATTATTTAAAAATAGTACTGTGCTTCTCAATAAAAATGACCAAAAAGAACTCCCCGCCTAATCTAACGCCACGGCAGTTGCGCGAGAACATCTCTCCCCAAGACCTTTTCATCGCTTTTGACCCGTAGTCCCAAGCTTGAGTCACAGGTAGCGTGTGACTAGCACAGGGCATGTTTGTTTGGGTCAATTTCATGGAGAATTACAGTACAGCTTATGATTGTCCTTTGGCTGCTCCACGGCAAGTTTATCTTATTCCGAATTAACACAGCAAGTAGCTGTGCTGACATTTCTCCAGATAAGTAAAACATGCTGCGGAGCAGTGAAGGGAAAATCACTGTAACATTTTGGTATCCCAATTTGGCTTGTTACTCATTATTGGGCCCGGTAGGACACAAAAGGTTTTCTCCTATCGGAGGTACGGAGCAAAGCCTTAAAAGTCCGCACGGGATACCACAAATTGCTACAGGATGCTTGCCCGGCCTCGTAACACAGGCTTACGGCGAATCGTTTAATTTTCTATTTTTGTAAACACTTGACTGATAGTCACAAAACATGAAACCCGCATAGAATAAGCCTGAATAATGTTGTAACTTTTCATGCAATAGACTCTTTTGGGTGATCATCAGCCTCTGTGCCAGGCCACTGCTGTATACGACAGTGTAAGCAAGACAGACATGTCCCTTTTCGTCGAACACTATTCAGACAAGTTGCATTGGTAACCACGCAGTTCACAGTTTCATAGTAGTTGATAGCAAATAATGCAACTGTAAGCTAAGTACAAATGTAGGAACCTTGCTACTAAGGTGCTTTGTTACCTTATTCAGGTTTTATTAAACATTAATAGAAAAGCAACCCTATGTAATTGAAAGATTTAGAAAGCGGGGGTTGGGGGCGGTAAACCCCCACATAAAAGAACGCCTAGTTCGGTTTTGATTACACGAATAGACAGTTCATTGCAGTTAAGTTAAGATGCCCCCGCATCGAAATGCTAAGTGACTTATTTTTTTTAATAGAATTATGTACTTGTCTTAACAAAAACTACATATAATACTGCAAAACATAAATATCACGCAAAACTGTCGATGTTTCTCTCTGTTTCAACGCTTAAAACTTCATATATAAAATAATAGTTTCTTCAAAAGAAAATTAAATCAAAATGAATTTGGAGTTATCGGAATTGCACTGTTGTTTAATAAAAAAAAAGAAATAGTACCGACCGATTAATCTATAGGAATTTTGAAGTTTTATGCTTGCTTGAAGCCTCAAGAAAACGGAGAAAACCCGCTGCTCCCCCCTTGCGGGAGACGGCTTGAAACAGTGCCACGAAGTGCAATTCCATTAGTTTAGGAGCACGGTCTATTCCTTTCAAAAAGTAGTTTCAACGAAACATTCCTGCTTCGGTTAAAATAATCAGTTTCTCAAAGAAACAGATTGTACGGGAATTTTATCTAATACAAAGAATTTATAAAGTTGCGTATGCTTTAGCTTACGCAACTTTAAACAAGTTTTTAAAAAAGTTCTTTCAGCAGTAATCTTTTCGTAGTTAGCATAGACATTTAACAAACCTTTATGAAATGTAAGACCAAGAATTTGACTGACTGACTATAAACTAGGAGATTTCCAAATGACTTTTGAACTGATTTATCAACAAAGATTAGTAGAGTGCAAATTAGTAGAGTCCTGGACATGCGCAGCCCCATTTGATATCAAATAGTTGTGAAAATACGTACTTGTTCCATGTTTCTACCCAAATGTTCGAACAAGATGCCAAATGTTTGAATGGCCGCTCGGCATACTTGCGACCGCAGATTTTTGACTTGGTTAATCATAAGCAGGTTCACTGCGTGCAATTGGCTTAACAAGACGTCAGGATGGTAAGCTGCTAGCCGGGCTACACTTTGAATGCCATCCATTTCTACTTCCCTACGAACGCAACGAAAAATACAGATGAAAGAGCTGTGACTTTTTTGGTAATGAGTAAATACCAATCTTCGTTCTGAAGGTTTTTCATCGCAGTTTGCAGCATTTGTTGAGGATCGCTAACTGGTGCATTGTTGTTGGTCAAGATGAACGTTTTTGACAAACTTGCTTTCTTCTCATTGGGTGAACTATGTCGAGGTGTTCTGTAATAAGAAAACAAAATATAAAACTCACGCAAACGCACTGATAGATCGCTAAATCGATTTGTTAATGTATCATCATATTTCGTCTTGTCTAGACCCTGTTTTAGATGAATAATGTACGCATTTGCGACTGTAAGTGGTTTTGCATCTTTCGTGTCTTGACAATAACGAGTTCATTGAATGTTGGGTGTAATAGATGTGTTCATAAGGACAGTATAGACGAAATACCCGTTTTCTAAGCTTTTGCGCGTTAGTGTTTGCGATAACCGATTCCGCGTCTGACTCAACTGAGTTTTGGTTCCCGTTACACGTGGTTTTGCAGGAGTTGACGAAGAAGTTGGCGACGAGGTAATCAAGACGGAATTCACATTTTTGGTTATGGCAGGTCTCCGCGCTTTAGTCTCTGACTTGACCGATATGCTACTCGAACGTTTCACTGGCTGGGCGCGTGCGGTTGGTGGCGACCATTCAATGGGCGTTGTGCGTGGCAACACAGGAGAATGCTGCATTCTTATGGGTGGCGGACTTCCCCGATCTTCTGCTAGTCACGATTTGTTCAAATACATGTAATTCAATTACATACGATTTGTATATATTACAGCTACCTAAATCTTCTGCAACGACATGGTCCCAGGACTTATCTTGACTTTGGTGCTGGTTAATATTTAACTTTGCCAATTTTCTTTTTGTCGAGTTGGATAAGACCTGTCGAAAAAGTATTACACGAATAAAAAATAAACCAGGAAAATGCCACGTTAAAATTAATAAACTAAACATGGAAATGAGATCCAAAATAAAAAAAAATCAATGCACAAGCAAGCTTTCATGCCTATTTTAGTACAGTAATTAATTTACAAATCAAATGAAACTGTAGGATTTTACTGAGGTAGGTTACCACATTTTCAGCAACTTACATAGTAATAATGCTTAATTAAGTAAAGTAGTTTAGGTTAGACAAGGTTAGATTAAGCTCTACAAAATGAAGTTAAGTTAGTTTCTTATTCACATTTGTGTTATTTTTTTTTGGATTTAACTGTGCCGGCGTGAGCCGATTTCTTTGCCATGAGTTAGGTTATATAGGGTTAACTAAGGTTAAACTAGTTGATTGAACTTAGGCTAAGCTGCGCTAGGCTGGATAAGATTAAGAAAGGTAACGAAAAATCAAGTTAGATTATACCAAGTGAGGCTTGATTAGGCGAAGTTAGGCTAGACTAACAACTTTATGTTAGGCTAAACTAACTTATGGCTTTACATCCATTATCATCTAAGCAAAAACTGTCATTAAAACACGCGTTGCTGAGCAAACTACACTGGACTTCCGCAATACTTCCGTTCGGTAACAAATTATCGAAGCATCCACACAACTTGGAAACACGTTCTTCAGACATAACTTCTTAGTTCTTTGGATGTATTAATCCGAATACAGCTTAAGTACCCACCCGTTACCAAGCGAAAGTAGCACTGTAACCCGTTCTACTTCTCTCTGTGACACGTGTTCAGATGTCAATGGAAACGTAGCCTAGATTAAACTGAAGATTTAAGTTAGGTTAGATAAATTTAAGTTTGTTGGGATAGACTAGAACAATTTACGTTAAGTTATAGGCGCTGGTTTAAGTAAGTTCGGTATAGCTCCCATGTTAGAAATCTAGTTTTTAGGAATAATCTTTCCCAGAAGATATATTTTTTAAATGTTGTAAATATGCACAGTAAATATGCTTAGTAAATTTGCAGTATTTCTTTATTTTGTCTAAAAGAGACCGCGAAGCAACACAATCCAGTGAGAACCGCTACATAATAGTATTAGACACACAAAATTTACGAGCGACGCTCTTCCTGGATGTAGTAGCGAAGGGACGAGAGAGTAAACACGTCGAATAAGCTGTTTAATAATCACAACTAATGACCTGCGAAAGTTTCGGAACTAAAAACAAAAGACAACTAGTGAATACGACGAAGGTCGCATGGGCGAAGTTTTATCGAAAAAAGTAGAATTTACGAGAGAAAACGCGTCAAAACTGAATTTGTGACTGTGTCAAGTACTCGGAAACTGCCTTACAATGTTTTCGTGTAGAGCGCAAGATCGCCTGGAAGCTCAGGCTGAAGGATTCAAAAGTAAACTTCGAGAAGACACGTAAATTTAAAAGTGGCGCTTTCATGCGATTTGGACTGAAGTGTTTTCGACCGCAAATTATGTGTTGTGCAAATGCCAAAAACAGACAACAGATTTTCGCACAAGTAGGGTGTTACATCGATTCTACTATTCATGAGATTCTACCATTCACAAACAATCGGCTGGCGTGCTAAACCTCACGCACTTTGGCTTGGGAGGTGTCTGTAAGTTCTGTAGCTTTTGGGGATGGAGGCGGGCGGAGTGAGACAAGGGAAATTTGAATGGCAGAATGATTGCCATGCTTGGGCAAGGAGCAAGAGTGGCTCATAACGAGGAAAATAGGAAAAGACCAGAACGGGGAGAATGTTAGCACTGTTTATAGATGAGGTGGCACAGGACAGTAAATTTACCTCGTGTTTTGACAGTGTACACAGTTTTCGTTACTGCCTTTTCTTTGCAGTATTTTTTGTTATTGTTCCGCACTATATTATTTTTCTTGATCGCTCGCGTGTGACTGTCCAGCATAATTTTGTTCCTTTGCTTATTCAGTTGGGGGGTGTTTCGCTATGCTGAGATAACTGTTAACTAGATGCTTGTTTATTCTTTTTATATTTGTTGCTCATTTCAAACATTAACCTAATCAGTTGATCGTGATCAAGTGAGCTAACAAATTCTGAATTTGAATTCGATTTTTTAAAGTGCTAATATATCAAACAGTCTTCTACCGCTACTCATAACCCTAGACTCTAAACGTAATGGTTCTCATTTTACCTAATCCCAGGAAAGCTTCAGTAAGCAAAGCTTATGGAGGAATATATTCAGAATTTCTTTACGCATTGCACTCGTCCGTTACTTCATTCAATTGCATTGCATGTCACCTTTCTGTAAGCCAAGACAATTGTCAGTTCGGACACTTTTTCCAACACTTAACTGCTTTTCTTATATCCTTGAAGCTTTAAATATCTCGTTTGATAGCCAGGATATTACTTCATCTGAGGAGTATATTTTGGGCTTTGCGTAACGTGAAGAATAAATAACAGAAAAATGCCCACAAAGTCCCATCCCTCCTCTAACTAGTAGTTTACATAGTCGCTTCAATATTTCGAACTTGTGAAAGATTGAACACAGACGTGGCAATCAAGAATTTTCTCTCATTTCGAACGGGTGCTTACAGCATTTTTCAATTAAAAATGTCAACTTACGGGGGAAGCGTCTACTGTCAGCTCTTCAGTTTTGTTAGGATATTGTACTGGTGGCGGAATGGGCGACAAAGCACTCGATGGACGAATTTTGGCCGGCGATGTAATCTCTTTCTGGTAATCGTGGAAATAATTGCTGGTCAAAGACGAACCCAAAAAGTCTAAGAACACGAAACAATGAATTACTGAGTTAACAAAGTATGAAGCCAAAGAAAAATAAACTTTACCTTTGCTGGTCCCACTGTTGAATGACTCAGATAAAAACCGCTCCGACCTTCTACGGGGTTCTCGATAGCTGCCGTCGCAATCAAAATGAAAAGTGCAACAAAAAATGGAAAGAGAGAGGGAAAACCAATTACAAGCTGGTTAAGTTCAAATCAGACGAAGTAGTTTATTCACAAGGCCAGGGCCCCCACCACAGACATTGATCTGTATACGGGCTACAAAACGACGTCATTGGAGCCGAACTCCCGTCATACCCACACACACACACACATGGCGGTGATACATATACTAGTACGTCAATCGATTTAACCCAATTTCAGGTCACAAGTAACGGTACAAAAGAGTTTTACCCGTATGGTGTCAATGGAATAACTGGTGTCGTAGACCGGGAACTGGCTGTTGTGCCCATTTAAATTTGCATATAATATGAATCCGAGGTTTGGGATCGTACAAACTTTAAGGCACGTGTGTGAGTGCGTTACAAAAATGAGCAAGCGTATCAGAAGTGATCAAGACGTACGGCCATAGCGAAAGACACGCTTGGGACTACCATTGGCACCACCGAGATACCGTGTTAAGACTACACTAACCCCAGAATGAATATGTGAGTGACGTGGTCACCTTTGCGCATGAGAAGCACACGTGTGGTGCCTAAGTACGTACGTAAGTATATAAGAAATGCTACACCCATAACGCGTAAAAAAATCCTACCGATGAGTGAAAAGATTCTCTTTAAAAACAGAAATGTTGTACATTTTTAACCAGAGAAAAGCGTGGACATGGACTACGAATTTCTTTACGGAATAGATGCAAGAAGTTCTCAAGTTACCGCGGTGAAATCAACGCAGAAGTTGTGCAACAGACGAATATGGATACGCCCATACTCAGGATTTTGGTTCATGCGGGGGTAGGGGAGGGGGGGGGGGGGGACGGCTCGAAAAGTTTTTTTTTAAGAAATATTCTCTTCGGGAAATCGTTCCCAAAGTACGCCCTTGCCATAACACGGGAAGCGGTACAGAGTGGCCTTAAAAGAATCTACTAAGATTACGGTTCTCGTCACAGGAGCTTCTCGGTGGTTCTGTACAATAATTCTCAATAAAAACAGGACCCAAACAAACCAAACCTGCACATGCTAATCACATGCCACCTGACTCAAGGTTGGGACTGCGGGTCAAAAGCGTTCCAAACATTTGGAGTGGGAGGCGCTCGCGTGGTGTTAGATGTAGGGGAGTTTATTAAATAGGGGGAAGTTTGTTTGGGTCGTTTTTATTGAGAAGTCTACACTGTTTTTATTATTACACAAGTGTCGTGTTCGAGAACGAAACTTGTCTTCGGCTGTTTTTGAGCCAAGGATAAATGAAATTTCGTCATGTACAATCATCGTTTGGCAAGTTGACCATGCTAATACTTTTTCCTAGAAATTTTACTATACTTGAGGTCAGTGGACGTTTTAAGAAGAAAAAGTTCACGTACTCGCTATCCGCCACGTCCTCTGAATCACAATATGTAACCGGTTGTTCTTCCTTTTTCTCCTCTTCTTCCTTTTGTTGACCGTCTTCATCGTTTTGTTCTCGCTCTTCTTCTTCAGGTTCGTCCGGTAAATCTCTCAACTCTTCCAGCTCTTCAACGGAATCCGCGGAATACAGACTGCCTTCAGCTTCGGGCTCGGGTATGAATTCTTCCACTTCATCGAGCGCTTCTTCAATGTCGAGTAGGAACGTGTCTTCATCGCCAGTTTCCTGCGTGAGCTGCTCGTCAACCTCGTGAAGAGGGCTTTCGTCTTCCGTGGTTACTGCTTCGCTTTCAATAATCAACTCTTCCACGAAATCCTGGTCAGTTGAGTGCGCTGCTACTACAGGCAGGAAAGGCTTTACATGAGGGCTTGCACACTGATTGGGTGACGGTAGCGAACACTGATTCACAGGCGACGCGGAGGCTGATTTGGCATTAAAGCTTTGCACCAAATTGGCAACCAGATGGGTCCGTGAAGTAAAGACGCGTCTTTCGGCGGGAGTTAACATCACTAAGCGATCAGCGTGTGGCTCACTCAAAGGACTGTCAACATTTACCACAGCTTCCACGACTTGCTTACCGTATAGCGTCCTGGCAGAAACGGGGAACTCTGGTGCGAGGGTCGCAACGGTGGTTGCTGTAGCTTGCGGCAATTCTTCTCCTAGTGACGTTGGTGCTGGGAGCCCGTCTGACGAGTTTAATTGCGTAGGAGTCGCCGCTGTGTCCAAATCCGTACCTTTTACCATAACAGGAAAGAAAACATCACTAACATTATTCATACACTCTTTTCAACCTATTTTAGACTTCAGCCATACACATAACACAGAAACTGCAAAACTCCATACACCAGACACAACCGTGCGAAGGAACCAAATAACAATTTTACGAATGAAAGGCTATAAATGGTTTTCTAAGCTTTCGTGAGTTTGCGTGTATGGTTTTGCGGAACCACTTTCCACAATTTTTCGAAACAACAACTTCAGAACTAAACACAACACGACAAATGGAAGAGACGTGCTTGCCGTAAGACTCAACCATAAGGAAACGTACCTCAACCATATAAAATAATTGCAGAATCATACAGCACAATATAATATTGGAAAAGGACTATTTAAAATCATACATACAACAGATATACGATAATGTCATACAAAATCGTACATGCCAAATTTTGACACAATGTAATAAAAGTATAATACAATAAACACTAGAAAACCACACCAGTTTTATAGAAGAGCCTTCTTATTGTAAACAATTTAATAACTTTTAGTCGACTTTTATGGAGGAATCGAAAAGTTCCTGGTTATGTGAATACAAGAAAGAATGTGCGAAATAACGGATTTCTGATTTATCTAACTTTTTTTAGTTCCCTTTTTTTTTAAATACAACGACGAAGGCATTCCGCTATGCAGTATTAACCCTATATTTGATTCTACAGTGGAACTCGCTTACAACGATGTGTTCGGAACCGGACAGGCAGTATTAGTATACACGGAGTATCGGTATAACAGAACTTGCCTATTCATAGGGTCAAAAGACACCAATTAAGATGAATAAGCGTACTGGTATATTTATATTTTGCTATTAAATAACATTATGAAAATTAGTATCATTTTTTCACAAAATCATGTGTAATTACATTACGTCTAGCGTTCGTCTGAGGTAAAATATGCATATAGTTCTGCAAGACGGATAATGTTTTCGCACGATATCACCGCTCGCTTCCAAAAAACCTGCTCAAAGCGTCCATGTCCATGAGCGTCCAACGTGCTCCATGTTTACTTCACATTTGTTAGTGCTGTACGGAACATTACCACCGAGAATGTTCAAAGATGACAGATTGCGAGAGCTGATTTCGTCGAAGATTTAAAAACTTTTTATAATTCTTTAAAAAAAAATGCCCGCCTCCACGTTTTCCCGCACAGGAAGAATTTAATAAAAATGACACATAGTCTACCACAAGTCACGAAAATACCATGCAACACGGCCCCTAGTCCGGATTTCGGTTCGGGGGGGGGGGGGGATTTGACTGGATATTTTGGTTTCGCCTGTCTTCACCATTATAAAATATTTTTTTTTTTTTTTTGGGGGGGTGGGGGTTTACCCTCCTAACCTCTCCCCTGGATACGGGCCTGCCTGCAAAACAACCATATCAGGGAACAATAGCAAACCAAGCACATGTTACAACTAGATATTCTAACAACAAAAATGTAAAAACACACAGATGCAGAGGAAACTCGGGTCTATCGAATCATTTGACTCATTTCCTATTTGATTCGTGACACGAACTGTACACAATCATTGGAATGTAGAACTACCATATCCACATTATCTTTGGTCCTTCTTAAGAATACAATACAATGTATGCTTGACAAGATCATAAAAGAAGATCAAACTATCCCTCGAACGCGAAGCCATTAGTATATCACAGCCCTTTACCCGATGGTTCAAAAGTTACTCCGTGCTTATTATATATTTGCACAAAAGAAACGTTGTCCATTAAATTTTAATGACACATCAAACACATTGTAACAAAACTTTGCAGTTAGAATCCAAACATTAATGGAACATTCCTATTTTCACTTTAGTCAATAAATAGAACAAGTTAAGCCGAATTAAAGCAGAAAAATTCTATGGTTGTAAACGCGGTTTGTTTCCCGTTTTCGAGAAAGTTGCTGTTGAGAAAGTTACAACCGACTCGAAACGTGTCTTCGGCTTTGGACGTCTCCTGTAAAATCACTGTGAACTATGGCGTCTGAACTTCTAATATGTTAGTTACAATGTACGTACGATGAACTTAAAAATCTTAGATTTTGTTTGCAACCAGAAAAAAACTTGTTAACAAAAAGTATAGTTTTCTTTACTTTTGCGTCAGGTTAGAACTGACCCAAGTTTCCTCTACGTATAACCATAAAAAAAAATATTTCTACATCCAAGCAGGTCACCCGCGCCGCATCGAATTAATGCATTCAATTAACGTAATTATCAAAAGAGCTAAAAAACCCTATGACGATAAAGCTACGAATCAAACAAAACCTATAAAATCAAATAACCAACACAGCGACTCTGCAACCAGCAAACGCACTACGTGAAACTATACACAGACACAATCATTTGGATGAATCCTACAAAACCATATGAGACTAGTAAACATATAACCCATCTTTCCCGAAAAAATCGTATAGAATCATAGATAAAATCTCAACCATAGGTTTTTGAGTCGTGTTCCTTGAGGGTATACTCAAGATGTGCTACTTAACAGCAATAAACGAAGCATAAGAAAGCAAGACAGACGGTTGGGCTTAGGCAGTAAAGAAATCGCAGCTTAGGATAAACGCGTGCGTCCGTTCGCCATACATGGCTCGTGGTTATCAAAGGGACGCTGGCCTTAAAAGGGGTGCTTTACCTGAAACTGAAGATGATAAAGCAGTCGTGGGTTTCGAGGGGGACGGTGACGTAACCGTCTCGTTGTTGGCAGTGACTTCATTCGGGGGTGAAGCGACACAGGGCAGGACAGGCCCTAAGCGGGGTGAGGGGTTGTAGGTAGGCGCACGAGGCAACAAACGGGACACCTGAGCAGGAAGAGAAGGCGGAGCCACGGCCGGCAAGCGAATAGGCTTCGTATAGTTGGCCAAAACTGCAGAATTCTCTTCGCGTTCGCTTGTAAAAGAATTCTTCGTAGTGCTCACCGACCACTTGGCTATTACTAAACCTACACTCAAACAAATAAAAACGTCAAATCAGGAAACAACTACGCAATAAAAATAAATACAAAATTGATTTAATTAACGTAAAAACACCCCAAAAGGCAGTGATAACCACACTCTTTCCAACTACGAACTACTTCAAGCTCATAAAAACAAATTCAGACCTCCGTCTGTGTCTTCACTCCTACAATACCTCCCCCACCTACCTCCGTAGTGTCCCCCTTTCAATGTTTTCCCTTTCCCTTTCCCCTCCGTTCCATTTGCTTTGTAGCATGCTGGATTGAACACGGCATCAGCAATAGGTGAAGGCCTACGCTGGATCATAAGATAGTAAAAACACACTAGCTGACAAAATACCAAATAACTAAATATAGACATAAATGTAGAAATTCAGACATAAATATGTGTAGTGAATTCGTCGGCAATGCAGAAATAAAAGAGATCAAATCAATAACAGCCATGAAAAGAGACGCTGATATATTTATGTAAATGAAATTTCAACGCATGGTGGTTCATAAAATGAACCCTCAACAGGCGTTAGCCCACGATGAGGTTTAGTATTAAAAATACAAAGAGATTCCAAGTAAAGTAACAGGAACAAAGCAAAAAATAAATAAGCTAAACGAATAGAACTGAAACTACGATTAATAAAGGAAAGTTTTCACTGAAGACGTTAGCAATTCCTTTTACCATTGTTGTAGCAGGATGCGGTTTTGTCCTTGGTGTGGGAAAGTGACACTTTCTTGTGGTGGCTGTCTGTTAACAATGGACCTGTGACCTCCCAGGAATCCACCTCCTGAAAACACACACAATAAGCTCGTCAATACACCGCTGTCGTTTTTGCTTTGTCACACTTCTCTGACGCCCGCGGAGAAAATTATAAGCGAAAAAAGAAAGCTTACGAAAGTCGGTGGATTCGCTCGTAGTTTGCCACACGTTACCCCCGTTTTTTAAAAGGAAAATAATCCCTTTTCAGCTCACTTTCTCTTCACGTGCCGCAAAGACGTTTATCTCGTTTCTACTCACTTACGTCACAACATAAATTGGTCCGCAGTGACTGATTTAAGGTTACAGCTTAATGTGACAATGAAGATGAAAACATCTAGAATGTGGGTTTTTCTATGCGCATGTCCGATAGTGATTACGGATATGTACCATTACTACACAGCTGCACATATTAAAAAGCTGTAAGTACAGAAATGCTGTCACCGCATTCGTTGCTCCGTGCCAGGAAGGTCAAGGGCACCGACTTTCGCAAGCCAGTGGGGAGAAAACAACACATCGGTCACTTTTTAATATTTGAATGCCACGGGAAACGAATCTGGTCTGACAGCAATGGACTCTTCTCCTAAAGAAACTTTCCGGTTACTATAGCAACCCGAAAGCTTGTTTCGGACCTGTTGCATGTTTTATGAGCCATTTCGTCTCAAGAGGGAACACGCCTGACCAAAAAGGTACAAGTCCATCACAAAGGTTGCTAACAATACATGTCTTCCCGTCCACGTCTTCGGCTTGCGTGATCGGAATGTTCATTGTTGTTTCACTTTAACAGGAACATAATAGTACTAAAATACATTCGGTATAATTTAACGATTACAATACTGCTAGAGTGTCTCGCTATAACGAACCTTTTGTCATGACGCATGAGCGGCTATTATGGTGCAGTCGAACGACCAAGCGTTATGCTACTGAACAGAAAAAGTTCTTGATATAACGAAATTTGGATGCCCTGAACTCTTTATAAATCTTTTTATTGGAGTTCGCTATAGAGAGGGATATCTCAACTTGGGGTTGATACCGTTGAAGAAGCGCATAAAAAATGTCATTCAGGATAATTTAGCGATAACGAACCATTTGCATAAGGCGCTTTCAGCTATTATGGAGTCTAAAAAGTCCGGTGTTCATGTAAAATACACTTAAAGATAATGCCCATTATAATAGACTTTGGATACAACGAACAGTACTTTTGTCCTGGATGGTTCCGTAATAGCGTGATTTCACTGCTAACTGCAACTTCATGTAGCTGCAACTCAGAGATTTACAGCGAAATTATCGCTCAAAATAAACCTTTTATAACGAAGCGTTGACTGTTATGGAATATACAAAATATCCCCTCTTTTGTAAGTGTTCTAAAAGTATCCAATTTAGTGAATTTTGGCTATACCGAATCGTTTTTCTCCGCAAGGACTTTCACTGAAAATTCAACTTCAGAATAAGCAAGCAACGAAATATGAGAGACTATTATGGCAAAAGAGAAATAAATATTCATGCATGCTGTCTGTGTGGGAATAGGCCTAATGTAGGACACGCAAAAAAGACCTTAATCTCGGAAAACCTGCAAAATGCAGCAGGATCTCTATTTATAACGAACCTCCTATTTCTTACGTTATAAAAGAGTTATTTCAAGGATGTACTACTGTATTAATTCTTTTCAACTTGTAAGAATTATTTTTACAAAGTAAAATTGTATCCTACATAAAAATATCTTAAGTCTTTACTATTACTGCTCATTAAATTTTTTTCCCTCTAGCTGCAACCGAACTACAGATTACCGAATGCTTTTTGCCAAACCATGCCCGGTTACAACGGAACAGGATAAGTAAGCTTGTTCTGCGTTACTTTTCACTCATAACGACGTAAAGTAGCATCAGGCTGCCCAATTACGTGTTTGATGTTTGGTATACTTTTATTTTTACTTTTACTCCTGTTTTCTTGCTGTTTTTTTTATATTTTTCATATTGTTAAATCATTAGCGCATGAGGCTACTTATGCTTCGGACTCTTTTATTCCAAGTTTTGTTTGCTACATTTGTTCCTTTTCGGAAAAAAAAGGAAAAATGAGAAGCTATTTCACGTTTCCATTTTTAACTTACTGAACGGGATAAAATTCTGGCCGGACACGTAAGACATTGACCATGACTGGGAATGGGCGGTAGTCGCGTTTGCATGGGCGGCGAAGTGGTGCGACACAAAGTTTCCTTAGCGCAAATGCCATTTTTGGCAAACTCGGCCGGAGGCTTAGAAGAACTTGCGAGGGTAGGTTTCTTTATGGTGAAGGCAGGTAGAATACCCCATTTCCATACAATGCTGTCGCCTTCGTTGCTGGCTTGCTCTTTGGACGGCATGGTTAATAGCTCTTGCATGAAAAACGAACCGGGCGGACTGACCACCGATGCCAGTATAGCCATATCCTCCTTTTCTCATCCCTAATAGGGTTAATTGGTGGCAAAACATTAGTAACCATAAAAAACTGTGAATAATTTTGTCACGGCACCAAACAATAACATGACTAGCGTTGAAGAAGGCTGGTGACGGAATGCCAGCATGGGCACACATGGGACCCGTTTGAGGATAAGGTGGGAGGTAAAGGTTGTTAAATCAATAGTCGGTGCCGTCGTGAGACATCCGCATTTAGGGGATCCAATATCTTTTGTTACGGGTATATACACCAAGCCTAAACGAAAAGAAACACGTGCGAAAAAAAGGCAACTCAATGAACGAAAGAAGTGCTCACACAGACGAGAGCCAAGAGAACGTGAAAAGTTGTTGGCTAAAAATAAGACACGGTTTGGGGGTCCTGTGGCAAGCGGCAAAGTTTCCATGACCAGTTTTACATGCATGCACATTTGCATTTGTTGTGCTTTGGGTAGTCAGCGGTATTATACAGCTACATCAGTTCGTTACAGGAAATTTTAGTTAGTGGACATTCGCCTCTCCGAATAGTCACTTTGTGTTCGCTGGTCCACAAAAGATGTGTAACTTGGGGTGTTAAGGTGAAATAAGTGGAAAAAGGGAACCAAGAGTTGAGCTGGCTTTCTTACGTCATGGCCAGCTACGGGATTCAAAATAGACGAGAGCTTCACAACCTCAACAGTTGGCCCATGCGAAGTGTCTTGAGTGTATTTCGTGTGGTGGCTTGAACAAAGTGCATAGGAAAGAAACATGGAGCCCGACAATAGCAAACGACCGCCGTTACCGCGCAGGAAGTATTACAGTCGCCGATTTTCCGCAGAACCACCTTCGCCTAGTGTGGAACCCAACACGGAGGTAACTGAAGGTGCAAAGTTGAAATGATTCGGTGAGATTGACATACAGTATTAGGAGGAAGGAATGGTTGTCACGGAGGCCAAAATTAGCATCAAATTCGAACAGCCGCTGAGAACCCCGTCTTCGGCCCAATCGGCGACGCCGAAGCAAGCGTACGCCTTGTCCAAAAGCTTCTCGTACGAGGCAGGAGGTGTCAAACGCCGCGTGCCCGTCACACCTGCTGTGAACACAAGTCACCGTCAACACGAAACGTCGCACTACAAGTAATCGAGTACTATTTCTTAAAGGCACTGCACTTGCTAGAAAATAAAACCAGCATCACGTTTCGTTTCTCATTATCAAAGCACAGCCCTGGACAAGGGCGGACTGGCTTGCTTTGGCCCATGCGGAAATTTTTAAGACCGGGCCCACTAAACTTATATAATGATATTATGACTAAGAAAGCCCCAGGCCCAAAAAAAAGGCGTTTTCGGCACGGGCCCACGCGGCATTTGCCACAGTTCCACAATGGCCAGCCAGCCCTGGCATTGGAGGTGGCGTAAAATGCTTGGCCAATGAAGCCAGCAGCAGTGTTACCGAGGCACTGAACATTAATTGTTGTCGAGAATGAATTTTTACTACAGCTTAGTACGGCACCAGCTCGTTGGCTTGGGGGAGGGGGAGGGGGGTGGAGGGGTCCTGCAGCTCCCGCGAAGGAAATGTCTCATCATTGGATTTGCGAGGCTAGAAAAACTTAAATTCGGTAACAGCTTAGGTTTGCATTGCGGGAAATTATTAATTGCTTGGGATGGCTAGATTCCAGTGGCAGTCAAGTGCTCTCGCTATGGGAGCTACTCATGGGTAAGCCTATAAGTAAAGTTCAATTTTAGTCCCAGCGAACTTTTCAGAAAAGCTTGTAAGTGATATATCAGTCCTCGACTGGTGCAAATCACTACCAGTCTGGGGGTAGTGTGGGTTGAACTTTTCTGTTATGCACCACGTGGCCTAGTAAGTTTCGACAGGTCTTGTTAGGCATGCATGGGCGGATCTGATTCAATATCGAACTGGATCTCAAAAATGGCCCTTTCAATCCGTTACGGATGGCTAAAGAAGCTCGGACAGATTGCGACCCGGTTTGCGAATTTCGGGTCGCGATCCGATGAAGTCGAAAGTGAAAGGCTTGTGTTGTTATTCAGAGTAATTTACAGAGCCAACATTTTCTGCTTTGCTTTTATTTACAAAATAGCCGAAATGTAAGAGAAAAACGAAAATAAACGGCACTTTTTCTTTCTAAATTACCCCGGTTTACGGTACAGTTTTTAGCGTTACAGAAAGCGCTGGATCCGGAAATTATATACGATTGCAGAGGGGAAAAGTGATTCTCTTATTCAGTTAGAATGTAGAATTAAATCTGTTTCTGAATTAAAAGTGAGACTGTTTTGACACGTCTTGTACGAATGACGCGTCTCTTACATACTCTTTTCTAGAATCTAGGAATGGCACAGCTAACTTAAATCCGTTAACACAGCGTCCCTTTGATTTACTGGCTATAGGGAGTGCGCGTGTGTGCCTTGCCTTGTCACCGATCACGAACTACGAACCACGGATCAATTTTCCGGATCACAATCCGCTGAAACGGATCGTGATCCTCGCAGTTGGAAATGTAGTTTATCCGTAGTCGTGGCTCACGTTCGTTTCTATCAAATTCGATCATTAGAAAAATTTGATCATCAAACGGATCAATTGATCACATTCGGTCAAATATCCGCCTTTTGATCCGAAGTGATCCAAAGCAGATTTGGATCACGATTAGCCCACCTCTGGCAATGACAGAAAATATGAGTAAAAGTACTTTCCAAGGCTTTTCAGGCCAATATTGGCTATTACGTACAATCGGCTATAAAGTACAAATTTTCCGTCCTTCTTTCTAGCGACGTTTCACTGTATCTGTCCATAGATATATCCTTACTTATTTTTACAGATAGCTTTATTTGTATGTGGGATGAGGGTGCAGTGGTGGGAACGCGATAAAAACACACGTTTACATGTCAACAGCTTTAAGAAATTCTTTTTTTTTTTTTAACAGGCATGGAACGCTTGTATTCCGCGCTACCGCACGGCCGCAGACAGACGTTCCCACAGATTCTGCCAAGATCGTCCTAAGCGTTCCCATTGCCCCGTCCCAAAAAGAGTCTTTGGCACCGAAGTTCTCTCGTGAGCTAACGGCCTCGTCACTTGTACTGGATTTCTGCAAGACTGCAGATCTGGATGCGCTCAAAGTGTACCTCAAGAATGCAGCACCCGGCAGTATCGGTCCCGGTACTATTAACATGAGAGACGCTTCCAACCAAGTATTACACAGAACTATGCCATGAAAAGAGAATAAATGAAATAAATCATAGAAATACAAAAATGAAAACTCAGCTTCCGCGAAGAACTGCTATTGATACGAGTTCTTTAGACAGGCTTATGGTACGCTTGTGCGACGGGAAACGTGGCTATTGCACGAGAATTACTACGGTTGCAAGGGATAGATGTGAATGCTGCCGATAAAGAGGGCAACACTCCGTTACATGTAGCTGCACAAGCGGGTAAGTCTCTTCGGTGTTCAACTTAGATAGCATAGGTAAAAAATCAAGCAATAGCCGGTTCGGATGAAAAATCAGCGTGTCAAGTAGTTGAAAAATCATTTTCTTCAAGGTATTATGAAGACTGAGTTCTGTGTATTTGGGAGAGAAATAACGTTGAGATTACCCAACGGTTTCTCATTTTACTATTATAGGGTAAGATACCCAATCAACTCATATCAACTTTGAAAACAACGGTTTAGGCATGCCAACTAAATAAATTATCCTTCATCCTATTCTCTGACGTACAGTATATCGTAAAAAACCTTCCAGGCTGTGAATCGCATGTTAAAAGAACTTTCATTGTTGCCTACGTGCCTAGGGTAGGGCGCCTTTTGGACTACCACTCAGGGGCGACATTCAGCCAGGGTTTACTGTGCTAATTGTTTTCATCGCTACCCGGTAGTCTGCAGAAGAGGGTTTCTATTACCGTATTCACATTGATGTGGTACTGGTAATCGGTAGCGGTAAAAAAATAAAAATAAAAATGCAAATTTAAAGAATAAAAAAAAATTGAACAAAAAAAAATCTCACAGCATGGATCAGAACACACGGCTTCACTTTTACTGTGGATTAACAGTAGGCAAACTTATGTAAATTTGCTGTTAGATTTGAGAAATAGCAAACGTTCTCTAAAGCATTGTCAGACAGCTTACTCCGAACTGTGATAAATATTCTCCCAGCAACGCTAAACAATCGCTCACAGGATGATGATGATGAAAGTGCGGCGTTATACAGTGATCCCCATTTACGCTGTAGATGAGTTCCGTGAAAACACCGCGTAAACGGAAACTCGTAACCCGAGCCACAATTAAGATGTGTAAACGCTCCAATTATTTTCAATTATATAAATAGAAAACTAACCGATAAATTTAACCTCTTTGCAATATTGTAGCCTGTTATGATTTATTGCTAGACAGGTCAACAGCCATTTAAACTCTTTTAATAGGGTTTAAATAAAATAGTCACATCAAACACAAACATACAAGTAAGGTCTCCAATTGTAAAATGAATTTATCTTCTTTCTTCACATACCTTGAATCTGGGACTCAATCTGGAACATCAAACGGTCTCGTTCTGGCTCTGGGAAAGATCGTATTTTGAAGGATAAGCTACGACAGAACGCACTGATAGCGTCGTCTCTCTCAGACTTGTATTTTCCATCTCATTTTTCGTCCAAGTAATGTAAACATCACTGCTATTGTCGTCGCCAACAAGCCGAGTCTTCTTTCTTCCTTTTTGTTGGGAGTGGACACTACATCCTTTGCCGTCACTATTATAAATTGTGCATCATAGCTTTCATCTAAATGGTTTTACAATATACTTACCAATTTGGAAAGTTGTATTCTCAGATACGCTGACAGAAAACTCTTGGAAAGACCCACGATCTTCTTCTATAGAAAGGCTAGACGATCCAGGTTTGTTGAAAATAGGATCAACAAACTAGACAAGCTGCGTAAAACCCACCCTTTTCCTCACTTACTAAGTTTTTATCGCAAATACTATTGTATAACGATTTTTCTTTACAACAGATTAAATGTATAACCTTGATAATTTTTTGTGTGTGTTTACATAATCTCAGGCCTGAGCCAATGCTTGTTGACAGATTTTAATTTTTTTAACTCGGTTTTAGAGGCAATTTGTCGTAATTGTCACTCGAATGAATAAATAATTCCTAGATCATCCTGTAATGCCGAAAATTATTGCAGTTTTCAAAAGCCTTACACTGCAGAACCTTTTATGCATTTGTAACATTCCCGTAACAAAATTAGTCGACTATAGATTTATCCGCTTATTCTGTATAAGCGTAGTCAACAGACGTTCCAATCAATCCGGGCACTGCAAAAGAGACGCGCACCATTGGATGCCGCGAAACGATCTCTTGTGTATTTACCACAAGAATTTGGACCTGAAAAATTTTGTGCGGCAGAGCTCACAAACATCCTCAAGGCAGCTTAACTGCCAAAAATGCTGCCTGCACTGCAGCGCCGCGGCTGTGTAAACGTTCTATAAGATAGGGAATGTGTTCCGTGCTCTCAGAAAGTCTCTTCTTAATTTTATTGAGTTTATAATTTTTTTGGCAAAAATTTACCTTTAATTGTACGTAAATTTAAGGTTACCCGTGATATCCGAACAATTTTTAAACGGCCGTCGTTACAGGAAGCTCTTAAAGAATATTCCCGATCGCAGAAGTTACTTGCTGCCTATTCGACATGGCATGCTACACTGCCCAAGTAGCACTCTTACTAAAAGTACACGGATATTAGACGTTTCAGTGATTGGTTTCAGACGTATACTGCAAGAAGTAAGTTTTGAGGACATTAGCACAAGAAACGAATGTATATTAGACCACAAAAATTATATGTAGTGAAGACGTACAATTAACGCCCTAACATGTAAAGAAAACGATGAAAATACGTCTAGTACACGTGTCAAAAGCCCGTTATATTCCGTTAAACATAGTCTATTATACGTTGTTGATACGTATGTACAAGAACTCAAATTACTCCAAAAAATCCAAAATTTTAAAATGTGTCCAATCTAATGGCACAGTGAAAAAAAAAACATCAACACTTTCTTGACGTGCCATAAAAGACGTATTTTATACGTACGTGAATGAACTTCTTCCGAGAGGTCATTAGCACATTCAACAGATTTATAAATAAGCATGATCCATTGACATATTACGTATATGTTTGGACGAATATACTTCGTTTTGAAAACGTAAATGTGCTGCTTGGGTGGTCTTCTACTCCAGCGAATCTTCGTAATATGCATTTTTAGAACCAAAACGTTGATTCTTATGTTGAAATAAAGTAAGAGTAGGTAAGTTTTGAGCTACAGTGCCGTGTTTCGTGTAATTTATTCTTGTGTTAAGGGAGATTTGTTGGTCCGAGTTAGGTTTTCATGCGCTTTTCTTCGCAAAACGTGTCATCCTTGGCCCCGACGTGCTCCCCGCCTCGCTCCCTTAGCGACCGCTGACTAGCGGTCGTTTTCCTTTGAAAAGCCATAACTCAAGAAATAGGTCGAGATAAGTCATTACGAAAATTTAACTATGTAATTACCATGTTCACTATGTAATTTTACATTACCGTCCGATGACTTTATGTCAGCTGTGTCATTATTGCAAAATAAAAGCGCTTCTAAAGAGCGAGAGAATGTCTCTACAAATAAATATACGTATGCAAGCAATTTTAAGGAAGGTAGAACACATACCTCACAAAACATGATTTTGAGCTAATATTCATTATCTTTCAGGACTTTTGGGACGTTATCTTTTACGTCTACCTTTCTTGCCACTCGAACGACCTAACCTTCTTTTAAAGAACTTTGGCTCAAACTCATTACACTGCAATAATCGTTTTTTATTTATTTTCTAAGGGCACGCTGACATTGTGAGCCTCCTTACTTTGGCCCCGGACGCCGACCTCGAATCCCGCAACTCAGCCGGCTTAACTCCTCTCATGAAAGCCGCCCTGCAGGGCCGCTTACGCTGCGTCCGAGTCTTGCTTTTAGCCGGTATAAACTTAACGATATTCCTCCACTGCAAACCTGCTTATCGTATTACTAGGGGCTTCCACTTCCGCCCGGGATCACGGCCGTGGCTTATGCGCTCTCGAATGGGCCAAATTTTGCAACCGGCAAAAGTGCGCCGACTTAATCGAAACCTTCAGTCTGCGGCCCGTGCCGCTCCGTTCATCGGATGCAAGTCGTTGGACCTCGGAACCTAACCTGAAACGCTCAATTTCTGCTACGTCTCTCAGCTCCAACTCGCGGCCAAACAAGGATTCATGGGTGAAAGCCACCATAAAAAAAGCCTTCCAAAGCATCAGTGGCCGTTCTCCATCCACTTCCGACTCCGCCTCCGTCACCAGCGTGGCGTCCCAGCTCACTAACGCTGCCTGGTGTTCAGCCATGCCTCTATTACCACGGGCTGAAGCACGTGACCCTCAAAATCCACTTCCAGACCCGCCCATGGCTCCTCCCATTCGTTTCTCCATCCCCCAAATCCAAATCAGTTTCTGGAGCCAAATCCCAAGCAAATCTCTACCCGAAACTCCTATTGTTGTAGCTCTCCCCCCTCCTCCTCTCCAGTCTCCTGCACGAAAACCCACAACACCTGCCGCTGTGACGGTAGTTACGAATCCACCCGGTGAAGTCAAGGCGCCATCGAGGCTTCGTGCTCGCCGGTTGCGGAACATGACTTCTCCTGAAGGGTTTGTACTTCCCCGAGCCACGCCCACCTACGTTGTGCGTTGAAGTTCAGTGTTTTGAAAGGGTGTTTCCATTCCCCAAGTTTCAATAATTTAATAAAATACCCTACGAGAAACGAACTATAAAAACAAACTATGATTAAGTCAAAAATACGAAAAATATGAATTAATTAAAAATTCACTAATTAAGAAAAAATAAAGGGAAACGTTAAAAAATAAAGAAAGAAAGCCGTGACTGATTTTCAGTAATTTTTTGCTGCCTTACACAAATCTTTTGTGACTTGGTTCAATACAATTCGCGAGTGCCTAGAAAAAGCAAACGAAATAATGCATTCTCAGTCGTCCGCTTCTTTTACTTTTTTTCTTTGAACAGGACATTACAAATTTTTGTTAGAGAAAAAATTTCTGAACAAGGAAGCGCCACAAGAAAAGGCGAAGAGAAAAACCCTCATCAACGCAGGGGAAAGAGAAAAATTAATGGTAACAGAAAAGCTCGTCTGAGGGGTAAATAAACGGAAAATGCGAAGATAATCAAGGCTGCTGCGACTCGAGAGATAATCTCATCCTCCTCATAAGACGCTTTCATAATCCAAAATTGCCACAACATTCGTTTTTTCTATCCTTGTACACGGTCTTGATCGCCTGAAATTCCACCAACTCAAACTACGGCCTCCTCCAGAATAAAATTTTAAAAAAATCAATATTCGTCTTCCGCAGGCGGTGGCACACCGTCGACATCTTCCGGCGCTTCGAAACCATCTTCCGTGGCGTACAACTTCTCTAAGATCTTGGCAATCAACGGAACTTCTTCGGCACCAGGCTCCTGACACATCAATTCGATATCCCGGAGTTTCCCAAAATAGAAGTCCCGTTCTTTTTCCATGCCTTCCAGAGTCAACTTCATCTCCGCAATCTAAATGAATATCGTAATTATTTTGTGCCCTTTTCTCCTTTCAAGTTTTTATTTTCACAATAAAACTTCGTGTGCAAAAGTATTCGACAAGTTCCCTTCTCTCATTTCCGAAGCATTCTTGTCTGTCATCCCCTGACAACATTTCTGCGTAACAATCATCTTTCAGCGGGGAGGGGAAAACTATGTTCACTGTATTTGGCTAACTAATCTAAACACGTGTTACCGAGCGAAAGCACTTGTTTCACGGACTGTTGTGCTACTTTTGCTCAGTAATCCATTTTCAAGATAGCTAAACATCCAAATGTAGCCTAAACTATCTAAATACAGGGTATTAAGGGAAGTAGTAAGGTAATCTCTGAAACATTGTTAGGTATAACACATAAAGGCGGCAATGCAAATCCAGCCTCAGCGCCCTGCGTCAGGAATAACCGAAGAACATTCGGTTAGATACTGTCACTTCTTACAACTTCGCTTTTCGTCACATGCTGCCACTTGTCGCATGCAATGTTCGCCCATGAAGTCCCCCCTCAGGCCTAGTGCCTCCTACAGCCAACAGTCGAATGGGGGCACTCGTTTCAGCAGGACACGAATTGAATGCACTTTTTCTGTCCAAGGATGGACACCGCCCTCAGGTTCCCGAAGAGGATACTACGACTATGGGAGGACTTCATGGGCGGACATTGTACGCGACAAGTGACAAGAACCGGCACGAAGCGACAGTGTGTCACCAAAGAGTCATGACAACTTTACTGTCATATGACAATATGGCAGAATTTGCGACAGGGAAGTGACAATTAATGCCAAAAACTAGCTTCACGTGCTTTTTTGCTCCTTTGTTACTAATTGTCGTATCAAGTAGCTTAGTGTTACTTCGCACAATTTTTAGCGACAATAAGTAATTAAGAGTAACTAAAACTTGACGCGTGTACTAATGCACACACGTGAGCACTTCTTTTGCACATTTTGCTGCTCTCTAGTTTTGCTCTCTCGGGGCTTCCACACGCGCACGGTAGGGTTCGTTAGCTTAACTTAACTTAGGTTTCAGATTGTTTGCTAAAAATCCGCTGTAAAGTGTCCACAAGTAAAATGGTTGGGGATACAATGGAAAATTACCACATACGTCATCCTGAAAAAGCTAGTTTGTTTGAACACTATATACCTGCAAGTTAAGCTCTTCCAACTGAGCGTTACTGACCGCATTTGACTTTGCACTGGCTGCTGCACTCGGTGGATGCGAAACAGCAGACCGCGCTGCAGTTGGGGCCGGGGCACGAGCGGGGGGAACTCGGGCAGCTACTGTAACAAAACAAAGGTTAGAAAACCTTGACAATGTGAAGAAACCTTAGAAACACGCTTAGTAGGGAAACGATGAAAGGATTAGTTACAACGAATAGCGACAACAAAGCGATAAGCATGCAAAAAGACACCCAAGGCCATAAAAGAAAGCGATTGTATGAAAACTTGTTCCAATGCAACACTCACTGTTTCGTCACTAAATGACAAATAAAGACGTAAGCCACATCAGTCTATTTCTACACTAAAGTTCACTTCAACTCAGAAATGGTAGCTCAGTTCAAAAGTTCAAAAGATTACGCTCAGGCTTTTACGTAAGTCCAGAAAAAAGGATTTCAGCCAAATCCAACTCCTTTCGCTCAGTCAGAAGCACTTGCAACTCCCAAGTCCTAATCGTTCTTTTCACCTTCAAACAATTCCAGTTCCAAATCCAAGTCTTTACACTAACTTTTTATACAAGTCCAAATCAAAGTCCAACTTCTACCAAAAGAATTGAATAAGCCCGTTAAATGCATTTCCACACAAACTGGCAAATATTTACAGTAATTTTAAATATTTGACAAACACTGAGCTGTCGCCCATCGCTGAATAAATTTTTTTATGGTATCTCAAAAACATTCTCAAAGACATTCACGGTAATCTTTTATAACCAGTAACTGTTAGCAAAGATGTGATGTTAATACTTCTAAACGCAGGACTCATAATTTGGACAGACTTCACTACACACTGAATGATTGGAAACAAATCAGAGTTTATATAGGAAACACTGAGGTATTCTTTTTCGCTCGCTCCATTCTTAGAAGCGTAAAGTGAAGGCAGTCTATAACAAGTTACACCCTATTTTCCTTATTTACCCTAATTAGCACAATTCTACTTTTGCCTCTTTTTAAAGTAAAAGGAGTATAGACTGGCTGTTTCATAGGTTCTTGGTGAAAATGTTAACTTGATTCACATTAAAATTTTTAGAAAAATCTTTGTTTCCACATGCAAATCTACTAGCGTTGAAATCCAACTCCCTTCTAAGTTGATGTCAATCAGTTGATGCCAAATCAAGTGCAAGTTCAACTTGCTTGTAAAAACGTTATCGAACTTGACCAATTCCACAACGAACCAACAAATAGGCTTAATACGGACTTAAATGCAAATCAACTCCAAGTCCGTACAAGCCTACGAAGATTATACTAAAATCAAGCTACCAAGTTTTCAAGAGTCTATTTATAATAAAAATAACTTAGTTCTTTTTTAAAAAATTAATTTTACATATATAAATATAAAGATACGTAATACAATAGACCAATTATGGCGGTCACTCTCACAGTGCCATCTAGTGACGCGAGACTGAACGTTCATTGCAACAAGTCATCACAAGGAAACTTTACGAAAGCGTTTCGACGCATATTGTAGTAACAAGAAAAAGACGGCGTTTTGTTTTTAAGAAATCAATAGAAATTGAGCATTAGAGGTGGAAATAGGTGCCGAGTTATGTTGGTTTTATACCCTGAGCTTGGGGTTTCACCATGGCGGTGCGAGGAGGTGGTCTTGAGGCGGCACCCCCTGTAGGGGCGTTTGCCCCTCCACTGCCCAACTGTTCTCCTCCTCGCGCCTCCAAAGCATTGTAATAAGTATCTCCCTGGTAGTTGGCATCAAAGAATTTTTTAAACCATTGCAGAAACTCAAAATTGTCTTGGAAACGGCCCTTGACCAGTCTGTCAATAGGAATTATCTGCGAAAAACGGAAAAATGGGGGTCGAAAAAAAAAAATTAAACAAAATACAAGGTTACATTCCAAGTACAAGCCATCAAGCAAAAATCGTTATGAAGAACACGTCCGCTGCTTCTGGTGGGAAGGGTATACTCGTAGGAGATTAGCCGGTTAGCCAAATCCAGCGAAATCCGGTACAGCAACCAAGCTTGGTTAAAAACTCGAAACTCTTATCGACTACAAGTACCTCTACTATACAAATTATACAGAAAGTTGACTCGTTGCGACGGCCACATAATTTTTAACGCAACTCAAAAAAAAAAAAAAAAAAAAAAAAAAAAAAAGAACAAACTGCAAAATAAAGTGGCTGGCTACCAATCAACTCGGACCAATACAGACTTGCCGACACAGGGGGGCATAGAGAAGAATTACCAGTCCTGGCAGGTTGCCGGTGATGTGATTGAGGAGGCGTGTATCTGCCAGACGAACCTCCTGCCAAATGGGATAAAGACCCGCCCCCGGGTGTATGAATGGCGCCAGAGCCTAAACTCTCGCCTCCCCGTGCCTCCAAGGCGTTATACGGCACGCCGTCATAGTTGGCGTCGAAAAATTTCTTAAACCATTGCAGAAACTCGAAATTGTCTTGGAACCGACCTTTGATTAACCTATCTACCGGGATAATCTATTCCCCCCAGAGAAAAATAACCAATTTTAGACTGTCTTTGTTCCATATTCCAACACAAGGAAAAAATTGATAAACTTTTTAGGAAACATCTTAAATAAAAAACCTATAAAGAACTTTACAATTTTTAAAACTCTAAAAATTAAAAGAAAATTTCTACTGATTGTAAAAAAAGAAAAAAAGTAAAATAAAGAAAAGCTCAGGGTCTAGAAGACAAAATGGTTAAACAACAAAATCTAAAAGAATGTTTAAAAATTTCATACTTTTCAGAAAATCCTAGAAAATTAAAAAGTCTCAAAATCATACTACGATCCTCAGAGCTACAAGGCAATCTTAGGTAATGTTAAGAAACTTTGAAGATCGTATTAGATTTTATTTAAGAAGTAAAAAAATCTCAACTAAATAATAAAATCCAAGAACGTTGCGACAAAAGCTTTTTCTTTACAATTTCATATTTTTTAGGATCGAAGGAAATCTGAGGAAAATCTAGTTAACTCGCGAAAATTCTATGAAAACCTTATAAAATCCTGAAAATTCAAGAAACCCTCGCAAACTGAAAAAAATAAATAAAAAATGCACAAAATCTTAAAGAAAAATATCGCATTTCTCTATTATATACTGACCTTACAACACCTGTGACACCGAAGACGGAACAAATATGCAATAGTTTCAATGAAAGTAAGCTTTCAATATATTATTTCATTAGGTAAGTTTATCGCCACTTTCTCAAGTAAGTTTCTAAAAGCACTTCATGGGTTGAAGTGTGTGTGGTATTCCAAGATCTAGCATTTTTTTTTTTGCTTCCAGTCGCATTAATGAATGTAAGTCTAGTTCGTGAGTTTACTGAGCTATAAGAATTTGTAAGTTTTGTAGGTGAATGCAATCAAGCAGAATTCCGGTTTTATCTAGCATGATTATGAAAACTCCCGGTTATGTCAACCACCTCTGCAAAACCGTTTTTTTTTGTTAACAATGGGTTTTAACATTGATTTTAAAGCATTTGCTCACAGACGATGAAAGAATTTTCTTCAAAGATCTAAGCGATATGCTATTTCCTCTACTTTTGTGAGAAATACAGATTCCTGACATGAACTGTAGCAATTACGCTTAATTAACTTGTACCAATTCAGTATATACAGTTTTTACAGTCGAGATGCACCGGGAATCGAAAAAGACATAGTTGTGTTAGGTAGACGCAGAGGAAATCTTCAACATTCTAGCCAAATTTTGAAACTATAATAAAAGTTAACAGAAATCTAGGGAAGCCTTGAAAATGATAATAAAAACTTAAAAAATCGCTAAAAAATAAAAGGTGTAAATAAATCTTAAAGCTTCTCAAAAAATCTGAAAAGGTCGGATAACTTTTCCAGTTAAAATATAAAACCAGAAAAGTCTTAATAAATTTAAAGATATACTAAGAAGATTCCTACAAGTTCTAGAAAAGAACTTAAAATATCTAAAAAATGTTTAATTAAAAATCTCCAGAAAAAAATAATCAAGAATGTTCATACCTTCTCTACATTCATTTTCTTGAAAGCTGCCTGCAGAAGTTTAAAGTTTTGGATGTACTCGTGTTCCAGATTGGTTCTGAACTTGACTTTCTTTATAACGAGGCTGCCTAGAAAAGTTTTTGAAAATTAATGAACGTAACCCAGAGTTGCTATGATTGGAATTCACTTACTACCTGGAAACAGCATATCCATAAATTGGCAGTACGCTGCTCCGGTGCATAACTCTTCAATCTTGACGAGATGGGCTTGTAGACAGTCATTGACCCAAGCTAGCATATCATGCCTGCTCAGGTTATCCGAAGTGACACTGGTCGAGTAAACGTTCACTGCCATGTCTAATAATGAAAACTCATTAACAAAAGCTCTGGAAGATGAAGATTTTAAGCGCTATTCCCGCCTAGTATGACGTGGACTCCGTAGATATGCCCAATTTTGGTCAGCAAACTCACAAAATACGAACGAGACAACCATAAAACCCCCAAGGCGATTTTATCATCCCTCAAAAAATTTCATTATTGAAGATTTTTAAGTTATTTCTTATTTACAGCGTTAATAGATAAAAAATGAGTTTAAGTAAATGTACACTGGACAAAAAGGAGAACAGAATTTAAGCTCACCAGGAAATTTTGTTTCACTGGACGAAAAACCGGTGGGTATTTGACAGTTACAGCCACACCAAAAACTTTACTAACTGCGGCATTGCCAGTCCTTTCCTAACCAAGTTAAGCCCTCTGCCAGCGCGTCAGCATATCTACGCGTGTTAGGTTGAAACTGCGTGCGAGTCTTGTTTAGTGACTTTAGACTGACGTTAAGACCAGTGAATGACGGCCGAAGCGGCGAGTCTCGAAACCGTTAGTACCGCACAAATATAGTTAGTTCCCCAAAACTGTGAAAGCATGTTGAATATATTTTTTTTAGTTTTAAAACATTTCTGTGTTTTTTTCTATTATTTTCAAACTATTTAGTTGTACAATTATAAGACAGTTTAGAAACTTTTCCGACAACGTTGCTTCCATGACATTGCGCTTATGGAACTTGGAGCAGTGCGCACTGGAGTGGAGCCAGAGCAATCAAAGAGTCGTCGAGTCATACGCTAACATACGAGACAAGCGCATTGACAGGCAGAACAAGAGCGCTCTATGGAAATTGTATTGGTGTTTTGATTGTTGAAGCACACCAAGTTTGTGGAAAATCGTTTCAAAAATGGAGTGTTTGTTAGGAATTGCTTGTGAAGATTTTGTGTTGGTTGCGTCGGATATGACCTGCGCTCACAGCATCATTGTCATCAAGCAAGGTGAAATATAAAATTAGTTACAGAATTTGTCAGATGACTTGTTTGGTGTACCGATTTTTACAGATGAAGACAAAATGTATAAAATGTCCGATCGATTGATTATGGCTGTCAATGGCGAAGCCGGGGATGCTTCTCAGTTTGCTGAATTTATTAGCAAGAATATTCAGCTTTATAAAATGAAGAATGGTTACGAACTGTCACCGCAGGCCGCCGCTAATTTCACGCGACGCAATTTGGCCGATTCTCTCCGAAGCAGGGTAACTCAAAATGAAAGTAAGAGACGATACTCTTGCTTACTAATGTATTTTTGTTGTCCGTATAGTCTCCATATGCTGTGAACCTTCTTCTTGCTGGGTATGACAAGGAAACCGGCCCACAGTTGTACTTCATGGACTATTTGGCTACCATGGTGAAAGTTCCGTATGCCACACACGGTTACGGAGGTTATTTTAGCCTGGGTGTGATGGATCGGTACTACAGACGAGGTAATAGTGAAAACAGTAATAAAAACAACACACATAAGGCTAGCAGTAGCTGCTGGCAAATTCAGAGAGTTGTTCAATCCAATTGAAACTCGAAACTATACTAATAAAGTGTAGCCATTTGAAGTTTGAAAGCTGAAATTTCCATCAAATATAGAATATTGCATTAAGTTCCGTTTAGTTTAACCAGGAAAGAAATTTTAACTCAATCCAGTCAATGTACTTGTCTTCCCATGTTAAAGCCAATAAAATTGGAAGTAATATTTCAAGTACACCAAAACGCAGAAACTCAGTTGAAAAGAGAAACATGTCTCAGAAACTAGGATCAAGAAGTGCGATTGAAAATGATTCCCCATAATTTGTAACTATATATTTTCGGGAAAGCAGGATCAACTTTGCAAATTTGTTGGCTAAGATTTCTTTTTGAATCTGTTCAACGTAATTTATTCATTTTACGTCAGATATGAAGATTCAAGCTGTTTACAATTTAATTCCGATCACGCAGAGTAATTGAATTTTTCTGAGATCCGATCGTAATTTAGTTTTTATTAATTTCTATATTTTAACGGTTTGTTGGTACTCTGCGTTAGACATGACGGTAGAAGAAGCTCACGGCCTTTTGAAAAAATGCGTAGCCGAGATTCAGAAGCGTTTGATTGTCAATCTCCCCAACTTCCAAGTTCGGATGGTGAACCGAGACGGCATTCATCCCATGGATGTGATCGTAGCGAAGGAGTTGGCTTGATGGATTGATGAATTAATGTTTCCTTTCACACTGAAACAATACACACAATTAACCACTTTACACATAAGTACGGCTTAGCTTCTTTGCATGCGTTGCTCTGATAGAGACATCTTTCGGGATGTGTTTGTAGAAAGCCCACTTCATTTAAACAACGAATATGAGAATCTAAATCAGTGTTGTGTAATTTGATAAAAAGTAAATGTTACAATGCAATTACCTTCTATGTAAAATCTACTACTAAATTTGAATTACATAAATAATAGTTACATTGCAATTACATTTGTAAAGTAATGCGCTACTTTGGCATTACTTTTAATAAAATGCTGTTTCCTGGACTGAAATTTCTTATAATTTTCGAGATCATAAACAATACAAAAAAAGAATAGGTCTACTTTAGTAAAGTAAAATTGGAAGGTTCGTAAGTTAAGTACAGCTCAAATTTTAATGTCAAATATACTCCACTCTGTACTGCGTGTTATTTATTTGCTTGGTAAATACAGTGGAACACCGTTTAACGAACGCATTGTATAGCAAACAACTTGTCCAACGAACTCGGGCGCGGGCGAAAAAAATGAATCGCATAACGAACTGAGCTTCTTGCAACGAACCGCTTTGAGTGAGCAATAAAAAAAAAATTTAAAAAAAAATGGCAGTTACGTTTTCCAGTCTGCACGCATGCGTTACAGACGAGAACTTGGCTTTCCACGCTAGTCAGTTGCTGAGAAATAGCCTGCTTTTTTTAATTGATATTCACCAGTGTAGGTCGAAGCCTATTATTGGGTATTCAGTTTTACTATACTTTTTACAATACTTGATTGGGTGACGAATGGACAATGCTTACGAGTTTCCCCTGATGGGATTAGGGGGGAAGAAACGTTCGTCTGGATTCAGTCGTAGTTAAGAAGTCACATACGTTATTGCTCATCAGCACCACTACATGTAGATTTTAGCTACTTCAATCATAAAGCAGGTGAGTGCAGGGAACACTTTTTGGTTAGTAACGATGATCTCTGAGTTAAAGTGGACTTTTGTTTGGCTGAACTGACGAAGGAGGTATGCTTGTTCTTCGTTTAATTTGCAGCAATGGAAAATAAGGTGTCAGAGGTTTTGCTTTGCTAATTGCTAATTCCAATTGCTAATTGCGCAGCTTCTCTTTCACCTCCCAGCAAGCTCAAAATAGTATCCACTAGTCAATATTAATAATTAATTATAAAAATGATTCCGTAATAAAAGCTATAATTACGGGATGAAACTATGCCCTTTCTTGCGTGAGACCATCGGGATACGTTTGCCAAGAGCCTTAACGCTGTAGACGTGGATAAGCCATCTCTTTGTGTGATGAAACTAATCAGAAGACGCAGCAACGTCGGATATTCTTTCCATATAGAATGCTCCGCTGCGGATTCGTAGTACGTCATGTTGTTCAAGGTGAAAAGTATACAGTGTTTAGACAGTCATCGTCGCTACGGAAGCTGTTACTACCGTTTCACCGTCGTCTTTGACAACTCTGTGAACAGTAAAGCAGAAGATCTAACAGTGTTTGACTCTGACACAGCAGAAAGCCCACATTGGGAATTAGAGACAAAGTCGCTACAATTCGCAGAACCTAATTGAACGAATTTTATCGCGCCAATTTTTTTCTTAAAACATTACTTTGAAAAGCAGGTCACTAACATCCAGTGGGGCAGCCAGGGGGTAGGCTCGGCAGGCCCAGGCCTACCCTGAAATCCTTTTTAAAAAATTCTTGACTCCTCCTTTTCGTAATTGTAGCGGGTCTTACATTGATGCACATGAATTCATGAATGTCTTGTTGCGTGGGCAAGTGAGCTAATACTAGCTGGCCCCCCGCAAATAAAAATTTAGTTGAATTGAGGCAAATTGAGGGGCGTTTGAGTGTACAGGCCTACCCCGAAACAAATTCCAAGCCGCGCCTCTGCTAACATCGTTGGTATCAAGCTTCTCCACGTAAACATTGAAAATATGCACTAATGACGTCACGTTGGTCTCGGATTCTACAAACTAATCTTTAGATTAAAACTTCGATTTGAAAGAAAAGTGAAATGATTTGTAATTATTCGTTCACGACTCCGATCGTCCACAGATACCAAATTGCCCCAAAAGAACGCAATTCTTACAGGGATTTTTTGCATTCCTGGGTATTTTTCCAGTGCCGCCGAGCATCAGGGAAATATATTGCTGTAGTTCAAGTAGTGGTTGCATAAACTGTCCTCTGTTGACATAAAACTACAACAAAGATTACAACATGACAACAGAAATTCATGTTTAAGCCTTAATTACCTCGTTGACAGATCAGTCAAACAAAGATTTATAATGGGAACTGGAGACGTATTTCACGAGCCCTTATTTGCCCTCCTTCTTCCCAAAAATAATCAAAATACAGTAGATATTGCTTGAACACAGTTCAGAATTTTTACTCTGTTTTTGCTCTTTACCAAGTGTGCAGACATAGATACCAGTGGCGGCGGAACTACAATTTCGTCATGGGGGCAGTTCAATACCTTCTACCGAGGAGTGGGGGTTAGGTGCGCGGTACCACAAAAAATATTTTGCCTATTTTTCTTTATATGTAATGTATTCGTGAAAAACTGTAAAAAAAATTGCACTTACCTATTTTCCCCCCTGGTGGAATGGTCTATGAGACGAGATACATCTATAACATCTATATACCGTACGTATAAGCAAGCA
>JAGQDJ010000249.1:0-53040 GCA_022885665.1 Triops longicaudatus | reverse complement strand
TATTATACATTAAAATTATAAGTGAAAATATATAAAATTCAAAAATTATAACATATAAAATTAAAATATATAAAATTCGTAATACATTTTATCAACATTGAAAATTTAAAAAAAATTATTAATATAATGATCATTTCAAAAAGGTAATGAAAGAAAAAAAATCTGTTTGTCATCAATAATTTAGAAACACTCGTACTTTACACGCGCCCTTTTCATGTGGAAAGTGTTGTTTCCATGAATGAGGACGGAGTTAAGTACGGAAAATGCGGATAAGTCTGGACACCATTCTCAAAAATATACCAGCAAAATCTGCATGGGAATAAATATACTGGGAATATATTTATATTTATTTATATATATTGGGAATATATATATTTTGCGAACCTGGTGGATTTGCTTAGAACAATTTCATTGAAAGTCCTCTTTGTACAGGTATGTGTCTTCCGTTTTAGCCGCTTCAAGCGCTAGTAGTTTATTATGAAGTCCTGAACTTAAAAAATTTTTTGACGTGCCATGACCTGAAGTGACTGCAAATATAAAAATAACTGACGGAATGGCTTCGCTTATAAAGAACCAAATTTTAAAACATCTTTCAAAGTAAAAGCAAATATTCCTATAAACTATTTGAAATTGATTGTTAACGTGTAATTTAGGTATGTGAAAAACCTGTCGGCGGACAAAATTAATCTTTCGACTTTACGAGGAGAAGGGGACTTAACGAATCTAGAGCTGGACGAGCGACTATTGACAGATTTGTTAGAACTACCCGCATGGATGCAAATCACAAGAGCACACTGTAACCGAGTGTCTGTTCGAATTCCATGGACGAAGCTCAAATCTGTTCCTATCGTTTTAGTATGAGTTATACTTCACAATTTTCACTGATATAATGGCCCTTTTCTTTCAGAATCTAGACGAGGTGAATGTGGAAATAGAAACGTGTCCAAATTTGCGACCGCAACAAGCGAATTCAAAGCAACCTGCCGCTCCTACACGAAAATATGGCTTTGCTGAACGAGTCATTGACGGCTTGACCTTGCAAGTCAACAACATTCTGATCAATTTCAAAAGCCATGCCTTTCAAGCTTCACTACAAGTAATTTTACAATGAAATTTCAAGAACTTAGCTCAAAATTCATTGTAGCTTTCCAGATTGTCCGTTGAATCTTGTTCGCCAGCGTGGCAAAAATGTGATCTCCGGATGGCCAAGCTGAAAGAACCTGACTTGGGACTCATTTTGCTGTTCAAAGTATAAAGAGCTATTATTGTCGTGTTAAAGTAGGCAAACAATGCGAAATACTCCATGTCTGTAAAATTCTTAGGAATTACAATGGCAAACGCTACGGTTAGAAGCCAGATCGACGGATAGTCCGGGCCAAACGCCTTTGAGGCTGATTACCAACCAAGCTAGATGTCGCATTACGCTGAAAAAGAATCTAAACAGTAATATACTATTGGATATTAACTTGATAATCCAGTTTTAGGCAGTATTGGTCAAATTTTGAGCAGTCAAGATCAGTTCGACTCAAATTTTAAACGACTTTTAAAAGTCAATTCAAGTTTTTCAAATAAGAAAACCTTACTCTTGGAAAATTATCTGAAAAGTCCAATTGCTTTTATTTTATTCACTTTCAAGACTTTTTAAAATGGAATAAATGCATGGCGATTTCATCGAAAGTGAATTCAGTTTACAAGTTTTGAGCTCGGCTTTCAAGTCAGTGGCATGAAAAAAAGTCGAATTTACCCAGTTGACATACTAACTCGTGTTATTGTGTGTTTTCCAGATTGTGCCGTGCTTTGTTGCCGTTTGGCGTTCATCATCGAAGACTTGTTATGGGTTTTGACCGACACGCAACTTGGAGCTGCGTTGTTGTTCGTCAACTCGCTGTCGGATTTGATTGAGAGACACACCAAGGAGCAACAGAAGCATAAAGCAGCCCGCAAGTTGGAGTCGTTACCGCTAGAAAACCTGCTCAAGCAGCAGCAACAACAACAGCAGGCCAAAGCAGGGGCTTTAAGCCGAATTTTCGCTCGTTACGACATTTTAGAAACGTCGTATCATTTTTATTCGGAGAAAATTGACCTCCATTTTTGTGACGATCCCGGAGGTTCGTAGCTTGAAATAAATTGTCTTTTCCTAATAAATGTAGAATCTAAGAAAGGCCGTGACGTAAAGAAAACTAAAATTAAGTTTAGGAAAAAAACAAACGAATAAAACACGCTTTGTATTAATTTTCACTTAAGCGTAAGTCTTAGATGATAATTTTGACTTTAAATTCATTAATTAGACTTCGTTAGTACTAAAAGATTTTTTTAAATTTTCAACGGAATTAATTAACAAGACTGTATTGTTAGTAGAGTTTTCTTGTAAAATATTATTGTTTTATTGATTACATTTTAGTAAAACGTGATTAGTTAAGTCATTACCACTTAGTCTAATCTTGTTACTATTATGCGCAAAAATGTCTTATTTATTTATTTTTATTTAGATGGCCGATCTAGTCATCCTGGTTTAAAAGAAGGCGGGGCCATGCAGCTGTCGTTGGTACAGTTGCAAGTGGATTACTATCCTTTCCATTGGTGCGGTGCAGATCGAAGACATTGGGTACGTTACCCGCACGGCAATGGAAATAGCAACAGCGCCGCAGTGTGGGAAGAACAAGGCTTAGCGCAATTTCGGACTCGGTTAATGGAAGTTTTGACGGCAGCTATTGGTGGTAGTAGCCAGGTTTCGTCCCACACGAAAGTTAGCCGAACGGTACCTGTTTCTGAAGTGAGTTGAACTTGATAATCTTCATATCTGACGCTTGATTTCATTTATACATTTGTTCCTGTATTGTTTCTCCTTCCACAGCAAACGACCGACAAGTCCAGTGCAGCGAAGAGTAGTCCAGCCTCTAGTGGAGCGAGTGGTAGTTGGCGGCAACAAGTGCAAGATCAACTCCGAAAGCTCATGTCCGCATGTGTGGTTGTGCGAATATCCGACTTTACGTTATACCGCGTTTCTACTGCCAGAAATAAGCAAATGCCCAAAGAATTTATTGCTGGTAATTTTCCGTTCCTCTTCTGTATCTCTCAACTGTGAGAGGCAAAAACTTTAAAAACTATTTGTAAAAAGAAATGTTTTTTAAACTGTACTGAATATTTCTTTAATTAATGCCCAACAGCCCCTGATAGGAAAAGACGGAAAAACGGTACAAAAATTGTTGTGATAACTTGAATTATTTCATTTTCAGTGGATTAGCTAATTTTTACGAATATTTCAGGTGATAAAATACGGTTCACACTGCCAGACAACATGCCTTTGGTCCATATCGAGTTCACGGAGTATTACTATCCCGGCGGAATGGAGTTTCCATGTAAGTCACGTGTTCCTTTCGGGTTTTGGTCACGCTAACGCCATTCTTTTACTTACCGTGAAAGTGCCGCTACCAAAATTGTTCGCGCAAACTTGCCCCATCCAGATCAACGTCGACCCTTTGACCGTCCTCTGGCTCAATGCCTTCATCCTGGGCCTCAACAAACGCGTACCACCGGGCCAATCCAACTCCAAAATGCTGGACATCAGAATTGAAGCCTTAATGCCCAGAGTAAGCTTTCAAATTCGAGACATTACGTTTTGATTTTAATTAATATAGTACGCTTTGCTAAGTTAGTACTTCAACAATTACTTTAATGAAGTTATACTAGTTAAACAGTTGAGCTAACTATGTTGGAATTTCCGTTTTTTTAGGTGATTCTAGAGGCACCTGAGGCTCATAGTAAAGACAGAGACCGGCCACGCTACCTTCATTTACAAGCTTCTCGCGTTATTACCGCAAATAGGTATGAATACTGAACAACAATTACCGACGGTAATAATGTCAACGCACTACCATATCGAAGATGCCTGGAAGGAATGACATTAGTGAAAAGAAGTGAAATTGCTATTCCGAGGGACCATAAACACATTGAAGAATTCAAAGAAAAGAAGTGTAGCTTTCAGAACTTGACAATTTCAGCGTATTAGATGCCTAAAAGCTTTTTCAGTTTCAGTTAATTAGGCTGTAAACGAATGCTAACCTTAATTATGTTTTAGTTGAAGATTATATCTCTATTTGACTTTGACTGTTCAACGGAAATCAGGAATGGATTTTTTATTATGATTTTTGTTTAGTTTATTTGAGGTTCGTATTCTAAGTTGGCCCAAGTTTTTTTACTAAAGGAGTTTGTATAACGTTTAAACACATTAATGAAACGCTGACGGGCTTAGGTCAAATTAGCTTAGACTTTAGGTAAGGACATGCAATGTTAAATTAGGTTTGGTTAAGTTTGTTTTAAGGTTAAGCCAGTTTTACGTTAGGTTTAAGTTTGTTTAGGTTGGGTTACGCTAAGTTAGATTGAATTATGTCGTGTTCAGTGTAGGTCAAGGTAGTTGGCGTTAATTAAGGTTAGGTTAGGTTAAGCGATGCTACATTAATTTAGTTAAAGTTAAATCATGTTCACCTCTGGTCAGGTAACGTTAAGCTAGGCGAAGGTTGGAGAGATTAAGTTGAAAGATGGTTACACAAGTTTAGATATGTGTTAACAAGCTTAAACTAGGTTAAGTTAGGCTAGGTTAAGTTACACTAAGTACGTTAAATAAAGGTTAGGTTTATTAGGGTAAACGTGCTCCCTCAAAAGTGAGCTTAAGAACTGTTATAAAAATATAATTTGATAATTTTCAATTTTTTTGGCACCTTGTGAACATAATTCACTATGCCATTTATTGCTTTTCTCCTTGAGTTTTTCATGACTAGTTTCAGTCAGCGATTTTCTCGTGGGGAATTCTGTCAAATTCATACTTGTCCCAAAAACGGGTTACTGTCTTTCGCTCTACAGAAATACCTCCACGAATTGCTAAACCTAAACTCAGATTTTGGAATACTTGTTTACAATACGGCATTTTTCTGGCTACAATGTGAATGAATCGTGAATACTTCATTTACATTTCCATTTATGTATTCCTAGGCGAACTACTGATTGCGGCTCGCGAGCTGACTTAGCTGCGTGTTTGGAACGGTTACAAAGTACTAAAGGCGGATTATGCTTCACTGGCGAATTTCCCACTGAAAATCCCACAACGGAAGAATCGCCCATTTCTGAAAAAATCTATAGACACGCGACAGGTATATCCTTGTCGCAAGATTTAAAAATAACTGTTGGATTTATTTTTTTTTTTAATTATTATTTTTATTCATAGTATTTGATTTTACTTATTTGATTTTAGATGAACTGATTTTCTTATTTATTTAACTCTCTCGTTTACTAATCTTTTGACATTTTCAATCAGATCCTGACATTAACTTGGAAGAGCTGATAACCTCGTCCGGTTCCTTATTCCGGTGCGATCTACTTTGGCCTACTCCGCACGAACACATATGGTTCGTGCATTTAGACCCGTTTTGGGCCGATTTCTACACTTTTCCTGTAGTCAAAAACCGGCCACAGTCGTTCGTCGGCACTGTACCCTTAACTCTCTGGTGCAGCGAAGAAGGAACCCAGCAACGCGACCGGCGTTTGCTGCTGAACGTTGCCAGTCTCATGAGCATTCAGTTAGATCACGCCCAGTACCTCTTTTTACTGCGGATGGCCGAAGCCATGGCCGAAATGTCCGTGTTTTTGTACCAAGATACGCTCGCTACCGACCAGCCCAGCGGCTCCTTCTCTTTAGCAACCGTTTTACCTCAAGTAGATATCTCGCTGGTACTGGGTGCCGGTACCCGGAGTGAATCACCGCTCGTGGACACCGAATCCGTGTTTCATGATACGTCCAGCTTGGCTGATTTGACGCTGGGGGGCGGTGGACTATCGTCACCGTCGTTGGCAGCACGCTTACGAGCCTCAAGGTCAGAATCTATCCTGCACAACGACTCGCTCTCACGGGAGCGGTCTCAGACGCTGAGCAGCGTCGATGATCTGTTCGACGGCAAAGGCATCACCAAATCCCAGAGCGACAGTTTAATCGAATCGTCGGCGTCGGATAACACCACCGTGGAATTGAATGAGAAAACGGGTAAAGTAACGAACACGCCCACTGCCGAAGTACCGGCAATGACAACGACAGCGGTACATAACTTTGGTACGGACAAAAACGGCACGGAAGGGAGGAAAACCACGAGCATGAGCGTTTCTTTCGCGCCGAATACCGCAACGTCCGTTCCGGAACCTATTCAGTCCGGATTTAGTACGGTGAAGAAGGGATTTGCAAGCGGATTGTCAAATTTGAGATCGACTTTCGACGCTGCGATGAAAACAGCCGGAGCCGGAGGCTCGAGCAGCTTAATGGATGACGTACATTCCTTTTTTATTTATTTTTTTTTCCATTTTAACATTTCTTTCGTGAAGCTTGTTACTCACATTTCGTTATTGAGGGGTTTTGGCTGAAATCGCGTTTTTTTTTGGTAGTTATGTTAGGTTATTTATTATTCATAATGATGTACTTATTTCTTTCCATTATTTGTATTTTTCAGGGAGCGAGTGACACATGGTCAGTGCGGAGTGACGGATCATCGGACAGCGACAATTTCATACTGGTACAAGCCGAGATGGACAAACCCGAATTTGGGAACGCACTCTTCCATACACGCCCGCCATCTTCGCTCGATTTAAACTCGAAAGATTCAGATGCAGTTGAGCTAGCCGCGGAAGTACGAGAAGACACACCGAGCAACTCGGAGCCGTCTTCGTCCGCTCCGCCCTCCGTAATGGGCTCGACGTCATTAGTTTCCGTCCGAGGAAAAGATATGGTAAGGAACGGTGCGGTTAAACTCCACTACCATGAACCCTTGTATTACGAACTGTTGGATATAGTGGACATATTTTCGTGCCTGAGTTGCGTAAATCTATAGTAAAGCGTCTGCTGTAACCAACTTCGGCTATGAGGAAAGGTTCTTTCTGTTCCAATGTAGTCATTGCAGTTCGTCGTGCGAGTTCGCGATAGCGAGAAACTAACTGTACATCTTTAATTTATTTTCTAATGCACGCTTAGGCTTTGCAGTTCTATTGAACAATAAAATCTCGCTATACCGCACATTCACTGGGACGGAAATTTGTTCGTTATAGCCGATGGTACATAATAATCAATATTGGAGTAATGCTGTTCATTCCACACTCACGATCTACTTGTTCGTTGTAAGCGGTATACGTTGTAGCGAGATTTTACTGAAGATTTTATAAAATAATTTTAAAAGAACCGAAAGAGCACAACATTTTTTCTGACGCCGTTTCTTTTTTAGATTTCGTTGATAACGTTCCGTTTGGAAGAAGTTGAAGTGTGCCAACAGTCGCGAGGGACGTCTAGCGTGTTACGTTTCCAAGTGGCGCATTTATACAGCGAAGAGTGTCCGGCCATGAGCCGAGAAGAATTCCAAGTACTAGCATAGAATTTCGGATCAACTTGACTCACACTTTGATGACTCTTGTGATCTTTTTCTTCTAGAGTAAATTCGCGTCAAGAAGCCGTGGCTGGCGCGACCCAGCCAGCAGTCAAAGCGACGGCATTCCGTTGAAAGGCCGCATGGAGCAAACGGTCCACTTCGAGTCTGCCTGGCAAAATTGGGAAACTCAAGGAACTGGTATGCGTTCACCGATTCAAGAAGCCATTTTGAAAAGCACGACAGGCATTTTGAAAGCCGTGATGGAAAACGTGGTCCTGCCTTTGACGTCCAGTACGACTTTAGCCTTGGGCACACTTTTTGAGGACGAAGTGCTTCCTATTGTCATGCCAATGATGGTAAAAAATTTCATATTTTGAACGTATGCTTCTTTTGAAAACCAAAAAAAAAAAATAGCACAGCAATAAAGAAACTGGAATAGGTTAACGTTGCCAAGGTTACGTCGAGTCAGACTGAATTACGTTACATTGAATTTCGAAGGGTATAGTTACGTTAGAGTTACCTAGCTTGACACCTTCGTAATACCTACTCTTTGTATTTGTATAAATTTAGAAATAAAAAAAGAAACAAAAATATTCAGATTAACTCTTTTTTGTGTACAGGTGACGCTACGAAATGTGAAGGTAACCTTAACTGATGACAAACCATCGGCGTATGGATACACGCCTGCTCCACTGGATTTCGTGATTGACAAGATGATTCTGGAGCGAAACAAGGAAGGCGTGTTTTCACTGAAGCCTTTGATCGAGCATGATATCATAGCTAAACGCCACGTCGCGGCGTTGGAGGAAGAAAACCGGCAGTTAATTGCCAAGATGGAGCGATTAGCTGAATTAGAACGCGAAAACGAGATTTTGAAACGTACTCTGCAAGAGATGTCAAAATAAAGTCCCCAAATCTAGTCCCTGTAACGCAATTTGAAGTTGTGATTTTTTTTTAAATTTTGCTGTTGAATGGCAGCTGTTTGTGTTTCTGTGTCGGTGGTTTCATGGCTCTGTGTAACGCGTTTAGGGTTTTAATTGTCCGCAAAACTGTCGGTTGTTAAAAGTAATTTCCAGTAAGTGTAAATAAGATATTTATTTGTAAGAATAATTCGGGCTTCATTGGGCTACAAAAGCTGAATAAAATTTATATCAAATGAACCCCATTCAATTGAAAACAATTTTAACTGTGGATAAACTTTCTGAAGGTCTAACAAGAGGAAATAAATGTTTTAAGCTTCAGGTGGCGTTGATTCGAGCCGAGCTTGATTGATAGTGGGCGCCTGGGCCCAAGTGTCCATTTTCTTCTTGACCAGTTTTGCAACGCTGTTGGCGAAGTCGTCGTGAACCTTCCGGAAGTTGTCAATGGCACGCTCCTGCAGTACACAGAAAAAATTCAATTTTGTCAAGACTTACGTTCAATGATGCTCGCTTTGATAATCCCCAGTTCTAATTAAACAGGTCTTCACAATGGAGACCTCTCTCACAACACCATTACGATATGTCAAAATATACCTGAATCATTGGGCTAACATGCTGCATGTGTTCAGTTAAATTATCCACCATTCTCTCACGTTCTTCTTGCTTCAAAACGCGTTCCCAGAACATGCGTGGCTGCGCGAAGTCATCACCCTCTACATCCGGATGCCTACACCGTTCAACAGTAGCAACACTATACCCATGTGTCTAACAATGAAAACTTTACCGTTTGATCTCTCCCGACGCGAAATTTGACGTTTCTGCAAATTCGGGAGCAGGTCGAGGTCCTCCGAAGCTATTTGGGTAGTAATGGGGCCTGCCATCCATGTCTTTGATAAGCATATTGCCTCCACGCTGGTAATAAGCAAAAGGGCATTTTGGTGCGTTCACCGGTAGTTGGTTAAAGTTCGGGCTCATGAAGCGGTGGCGCTGCGCATCAGTGTAACTAATGAGCCTTCCCTAAAAAGTTAAAAAATTAATACACGAAAAACGTACATCAAAGTGACCAAAAATGTCGCTCTGGGTATAAATTACTTGCAAGAGACGATCTGGACTAGCTTCGATACCAGGAACCATATTTGAAGGACATAAAGCCATTTGCTCCACTTCGAAATGGAAGTCTGTGGGATTGCGGTCGAGTACAATTTTACCCACTTCCATCAAGGGAAAATCTTTGTGTAACCAAACCTATAACGGATTTTTACAATAATAAAAATTATATTACACATGAAAATTTATTAAAGAAAAAATATATTAAATGATCAAAATATATTAAAGACAAAAGAAATACCAAGGTATATTGAAAACACGAACACCAATAATTTTGAAAAAATAAAAGCATACTAAAACTCACACTTAACGAATAGCTTATTTAATAAATGAATGATTTTTAAGGATAAATACTTTCGTGACATCAAAAGGGTTCCACGGGTACTTTTCGGCTTGCTCTGGAGTCATGATCTGCACATAGAGCGTCCACGAAGGGAAATTTCCGTCAGCAATAGCGTTAAAGAGATCACGATTGTAAAAATCAGGATCACAGGCCAGTAATACTCCTGCGTCCGTTACGGGCAGATTTTTGGGACCTTGGTTAGTCTATAATAGCAAGTATTTAATCCTAAGTCTAATGCTTCTTTTATTTCTTACTAGGTAATGGAATTTACAGAAGACGTACTCGTTGTTAGCGTTAACCATTTTGAACGTATTAGCCCCGAATCCGTGCATGAAACGGTAACTGTACGGAATTCCTCGATCCGAAAACATCATCATCACCTGGTGAGTTGATTCGGGCCGGGAAGACAAGAAATCCCAAAAACTCTCAGCGTCCTGTACAAGAGAATATTTTAAGTTAAGTTCAATTTAATGAAAATATGAGAACAAATTTCAGTTCAAGTTTACCCTCATGTTTGTAACAGGGTTACGTAACAAAGCGTGGGCTAACGAAGGGAAGAGCATCGGATCCCGGATGAAAAAAATCGGGGAATTGTTACCCACCAGATCCCAATTACCCTCCTCGGTGTAGAATTTTACTGCAATGCCTTTGATATCCCTATTTGATTGAGTTTGAGAATAATTAGTTTACTTAACTTAACGTGCAATACGTTGTTAAAAAGTACACGGCTAATCTGAAACTCACCCGTATTGCGAGCAACAATAAAACAGAATCTAGTCGCTTTGCTCAACGAAAGATTCTCGAACGAATTACGCAAAAAGATAACATCAGCATTATCCGATTTCATTTTCCCTAATCTTCTGTTCAAACGACCCAGTAGTTTTATGCTTCTTTCCTTCTCTTTTCAATTAGTTATATTAAACAACAACTCGAAACTCGTCTATTTTTACGTTGTTACATTAACTGAGTAACACTCCGCGCGCTAAAGGAAATAAAAAAGAGCTTCGAACATGGTTACGCTACCATAACCCCTAGCGGGGTTAACGTGAACTAAAACCGGAATAAGCCCTACTGGCTGTTTGTATTCTTTTAAAACAACCTGAACAGAACGGGAAGTTCAGGGTTGTTTTAATGTTTTGTTGCGATACGCACACGAAATATGGTATAACATATGTGCACATAAAGGTAAACAAATACGCAGATTTTAAGCAATCCAAACCAGCGGTCAAAACTTAGCACGGAACTGGGGAAAGAACGCATATTTCCCTTAGCGAGCGCCTGACTCGTGCTACATGGAACATTCCCCAAAGATGGGTGCGGAATCCGCACCGCAAACAGGCGTGCTGTTACTACGGGGCTCGTTTGCTTGGTCCGCTTTCCTCTATAAGCAACTTAGTATAGCTGTATCCATTTACCTCACCATATCAGGATTCCCGCGTTCACTCATGGCTGACGAAAACCTAATGCCGATGGGAGTCTTTTTGCCTACAGTCGAAAACAGTTTTGCCTTGCAAAACTGCGTAATATCTTTGGTGACTTCGAAGTATCCAAAAGCCCCTAATTAAAAAAAAGTCGAATTTAAAAACTATAAACGGTGCATGTTTTTTCGAGTAAGTTTATTTACCTGATCCTTTGCCATGAACAATACGATCTGGCATCTTTTCGCGGTTAAAATGAGCCATATGATCGAAAAACACAAAATCTTCCATTAACGTAGGTCCCTTGGGACCTACCGTAAGCGTCTCGGTCAGGTTAGAAGCCGGGGCCCCTGTCGATGTTGTGAGAACTTCAGGCGGCGCTCCCTGTTATTGGGTACAAAAACGCAATTTTTGCAACAATAGCTTTGTCACAAAATAAACACCCAAAGCAACAAAAATACGCGGTACGCTTACCGCGCGCGCTTTTTTGTAATTTCCGAGCTGAGCTCCCACAGCATCACACGTCGTCATTTTCGTTCTTTTTTTTTTTCCTTGCCGGGAAAGTTATTTATGCAATTTTTTCCTTTTTTGTTAGGGAAGAGGTTACAACACCGAAAATAAGCTGTCCACTGTTTCGTTCCTCAATGGCATTTGCGACTTGCTGGCCTTGCAAGGAAAGATTTAAGCCACCGTTTCTTTCCGGCGTTGGCACAACGTTCACGAATGCCGTGGTTCCAGGCTGTTTCTTAGAAAAGTGTGGGGCTATGTGTGCGATCTCCGGGGACGGAGATACGACGTTCTTATTAGAAGCAGATGAAAAGAAAAAATGAGTATCGATGTGGAATACCATGGTACAATATATGAAAAGCAAGAGCAGAGCTTTTCTCCGTGGAGAGCTATATGTCAGGATATAACATCGAGGATGGTTTAAATTAGTAGAGCTGTTGTTAGGAATTATTACTATTGCAGTTTCGGGGTTCAAAAAAGGAGCCTTTAGAGTGGTACGTTCCATTATGCTGCCGAAAGTTTTCGTTCAACAGTATTTAATCGATAAAGAGCTGATTTTTGGTAAACGAACGTTAAAGTTAAATCTAACTCAAAGTTAACGTAATCTAACTGAACCTTACCTGACTACCTAGCCTAGCGTAACTAAACCTAACCTTATCAACCTAGCCAACGTGTGCTATTATAACCAAACATAACTCTTCCTAGCGAAACATTGTTTTTGTCGTAGCTTATTTCTATCCTTTGCTTTTTTTTTGACCCGAGTGACAAAGGTGAGTTTTTCCGAGTCATGTAGTCCGTTAAATTTGATTTATTATTGATTAAATGTGATTTATCGAATTGTAATTGTTGTTTTAAAATGAATTATGTTAATAAAAAACTAACGGAGACAAATTTTTCGTGACGGTTAAAATCGTATACGTGTAAATTAATTTGAACTAGACTGAAATTTAAACTGGTCTAAATGAAAAAAAAAATATTACAAACATTTGAAAATTTAGCTTTGTAATTTTTATTTTACCATGGTGGTGTAGGAGTACTTTGAAATGAAAATAAGACTAGTTTCAAGAGTTGACTTGTTTTTGTATTTTCTCTAGCAACAATTCAATCCTGCCCTTCATAACAGGCTGACCTTTGCGGGTCTTTTGTGAAATCTTCTTGAAGCGATCCAGTTTGCGCTGCTTGTACTTCTTGATGGCCTCTTCCTTCTCGGCCTTGCGTATAGCCAGAGCTTCAAGGCGTTGTTTCTTTTCTTCTTGTTTCTTCTCAAACTCGAGTTTCGCGCGCTGGAACGCGGTTAATCTTCCCGGCCTGGTGTCCAATATACAAAGTTCAAATATTTAATACCGAATTTTACTGAAGTTTGGTTAGCTAGCATAACATAACCAACATTACGTAACACAACTTAACTAAACGAAAACAGCGTAAAGAAGCTTAAAGAACCTAAAATTACATAACCCTAACTTAACCTTAACCAACCTAAATTATCCAAGCTAACTTACCGTTCAGGTCTTGTGGTATTTTTGTTAGTACTTGTCGAGCTACTTGGATTAGCTTCTTCTAGGTTCAGCAGAGATTTGGCACGGTCATTGGCTGGCTGATTCTGTATGCCTTCTCGCTTCAACATCTTTTTGTAGTCCCGTTCAATTGCCATTTTCCTCCTGGCTTGCCAATCGCCAACTGCCAGCAAAAATGTACAATTATTTCCCATAAAATACTCTTAAAAATGTGACTTTGTACCTTTCTGCTTGTGACTGTACTGCTGCTCTCGCCATTTTTGCTTGTTAAACGGCTTCTTTACGCCCTTTCCTCGCTCGTTATTAGCTACTGGGTTAGTGGGAGCCATTGCCGTAATGGTTTATTTACGTTGTTTCCAATCTACACGTGGTGACGTTCGCGTTTCCTATCGCTAGCCGTTCGCTGCTCGCTTGCTAGGTTCTTGTGGGCAGACTTGATTTGCTGCCCAAGTGTTTTGTGGCCTTTGATGTCAACTGTGCTTGAAAAGAGTTGAAAAGTGGGAATTTTAGCCCCGGATTTCGGACCGTGGAAAAGGTAAGAGACTGTTTTGCGTTATGGTTTTGATTGCCCAACTTTATTTGCGTGTTCCTTAGCTAAGGCTTCCTTTAAAGATTGTTTTTGAAATTCCAGAAATTTGGGAGGGGAGGGTTAACCTCCGTAAGCCGGGTTCAGATATGCCTAAATGAGCTAATTTCTGAAAATTAAAGAGTGAACAAGGTTAATTATGTGGTTAAAGCTAATAAATGAATTCGTATTAAAAGATTATCTGATAAGAACACTCGCAATATAAATGTTTTTTTCAGTTTTTTTTTTTATTTTTTATTTGGTTCGAAATAGTGCTACACAGAATTAATTTATTTATTATTTGTTAGTAAAGTAGAGGTCAAAATTACCAGTGTTTAACATGCATAATAGAAGGACCAAAGTGTTGATTTTCTTAAAAAAAGAGCTGGGTAGAGTGAAAGCAAGGTCAAAGTTTGGTTAGGTTACGCTAAGCTATAGCAGAATAATTTATAGTAAATTATATTCGTTTAGGTTAAGTTAGACTTAGATAAGTTACTTATGTTATTTTTACTTAAGCTAAATTATTTTAGGTTAGGTAGAGTCAGGAAAAGTTAGGTTAGTTTAGGCCAAGATAGGCAAGATTGAATTAAATTAAGTTACCTTGTCAAAGTCAGGTTAAGTTCTTTTGAAACTTAGGTTAAGTTATGTAATTTTAGATTAGGTTAAGTTTAAAGGGGTTAGTTAGCAGTTAATATAGTTCAGGTTAGATTAAATGAGTTAGGCAGATATAAGTTGAAGTAAGTTATATTAGCTCGATTATGTCAGGTTGGGTGCATTTAAGGTTAGGTTACATTTAGTAAAATTAGCTTAAGCCAGCTAACTAATGTTAGCTTGGGTTAAATTACAGAAAATAAATTACAGAAATTTTAAAAAAATATTTTCAATAAACTCATTTGTAAGAATTAGGCATTTCAGAAGCAGCAAATGCGTTATTCTGGCTAAAGAAGGTTAAAATAACTTGTTTTAACCTGACTTAAGCCATTGTGTAATTTGGTGCTAACAATTTTAGGAAAAAAATCACAAGTTATCCAGCGTTATGAGCTTATAACCAGCGTTGCACCATGAAGAAAAACGCACCTAATCGCATAAAAGACCTCGAAAAGATTTATGTGATCGATAACTGCCGTCACGGATTATATTCGCGTGTGTTTCCATTCTACATTTGCGGCCTTATTGAGACAAGAAAACTTTAGAAACCGTCTGTTTTTAAAGCAAGAAAAGATTAGCGTCGTTAGCGCAAGACAGTGGTGAAACAAGCGTAACATTTTACGACTTGCCCCTTTTTTTAAGGAAGAAACAAGGCCAGGCTGTGCCTGCTTATGAATAAGGCATCATATAGCATTATTCTCCATGAAATTCGCTCCAACGCAGTATAATTCATGGCCCAGGAACCGGAAACCCCAGGACAAAAGCCCATTTTGCTCAAGCCACTCACAAAGCCTCTTTTCAGTCCCGAGCCAGCAAATCATAAAAGTTAACTTTTCTGGCAGAAATTCTTTGCGCAAGCGTGATACCTTGAAACGTTTTTTCGCGATTTTTTTTTTTTTTTTTTTTTTTTTTTTTTTTTTTGCGTGGTAGTGACCTTGAGGATTTATTCGTTGTTGGTACAATAGATGAGACAATAGGCTTTGATTCGTTTTTCTCAGCGTGCAGGGCTTGGTATAAGCGTCTGGAGAATATCGACTTACATATCTCTGTCAAGAGTGTATATTGATCTGCCCACTTGGCTTGCATCTTGTCCTCATTTCGTGTATATGTGCCGTATATTTTAAAACTTTCTCGTGAGGTAAATTCAAGGCCTTTTTTAGACTAAGTTTAGTCAATTTGTTCCATGGATTTTCAGAATTCAAAAATTCGAAATGGGTTTTTCTTAAAATTTGAACGCATTGGGTAACTTTGAATAATCTAGGGGAATACAGTAGGCCTTCTACTGCTCCTTAATTACTCTAGACAACACAACAAACTAGGTGCTTCAAATTTAGAGACCAACAAGTTTTCGTAGGACAGCAAAAGCAAGTTTCCAAGATGCGTTTCGTGGCAACAGGAGTTTGAAAATAAAACAACTTTTTGAGACATCTATAGTACTATCGAATTAGGGTGTGTAAACAAGGTTAGGTTAGGTTAACTTCAGGTAGAATAGGTAAAGTAAGGTAGTTTAGTTTAAGTTGGGTTCAGTTATGTCGTGTTAAGTTACGCTAGGATAGTTAAGTTTAGCCAAGCTAGAACGAGTTAGTGTTAGATTTGAGCAAGGCGAAGCTATTTTCAGTTAGATTAGCTTCAGTTTGGTTCAGTTATGTGGGATTAAGCTAGGTTTGGTTAGTTCTGTTAAGCCAGGACCGGCCGAGCTTACATATGTTAAATTAAATAAATTTAGTGTCATTTATATTAGGTAAAGTTTGTACAGGTTCCGTAGTTATGTTTGTTTCAGTTAGGTTTAAAGCACTGTAAACTTAAATTAGTTTAGGCTAGATGAAATTAGTTTAGATTATATTCAAGGTAAGATTAAAGTACGTTGGGCAAAATAACCTAAGCTTTGAGCAAAACAGGTTAGGTTAGGCAAAATCTGGTCAGCGTAAATGAGGATATGTTGGGTGTTGCATTTGGTTAGTTATTTCTTCTTCTTCTTCTTATTATTATTAAAGAAAAGTATGAAAATCTCAACAGTCCATTTATTTGTGTAAAGGTTGTGAAAAGTCCATTTAATTTTTTTCCCGACTCAAGTCAAAATCTATTTGATTTGAACGCATTTCCACGCGAGTAGTTTGATGGGTAATACAAGCTAAACAGAAATATTTTTGGCCAAACCGCATACTTGTACCTACTTCTGGAGTCCAGAGCGTCGAAGTGAAGAAGAAACTCAATTTCAAGGAAAAGTATTTTTTTTTTCAAATTTCAGTTTTTTTTTTTCGAAGTCATCCTCACAGATTCAGTTGGGTTCAAATCAATCCAATTCAAACATTTTAGACCAATGAAAAAAATGAGTTCAGATTGCCAAAAAAAAAAAAAAATAATTAAATTTTAATTCAAGTCGAACTCAGTGAACTGTCTTTACCCAGCTCGGCCAAATCATCTAAGTGATTTCATGGCTTCATGATTTCATTGTTAATGTGAAAAACAGTTGTGCGTTTTAGATTTAAAAGCTTTGTGCAACACGATCTTGCATCGAGTGCTCCAAAAGTCTTCGATCTTCTTTACACTGCAATGTGACATTTCAGTGAGTGACGTGAGTCGCATGACGTCACAGTGTCAAGTGAAAAACAGGTGCAGTGTTGAACATAGAAATCAATTTTTTATAGAACACACCATAGATTGATACTGCTATCAAATTGCGACGAAGTAATACATAATTAAAAAAAGCAAGAGAATTAATTTCCCATATGCACAGATGTTTTTCCGTTTTTAAAACTTTCTTTTCTTGTTGTCTCGAATCGTATTTGCATTCTCCTCACATTATTGACCCTTTACTGAACAGAAACCCAAGCCATCCATCAATGCTTCTTTATACGAGAAAAGCTCTAGAGCAGAGCGTTTTTTTTTTTTTTTTGAGGAGCTATCAAGTCAGATATCGATGTGACGTGTCTTCTCACGCAAAGAATCAGATGTCATATCGGTCTACTGGAGCCTCTTATACAGTAATGTCGCTGCATGCAGCAATCCAGCAATCGGTTTTGTGGTGAAGAAGAGAAGCGGGCGAAGAAAGAGGGAAAAAGAAGGGAGTTGAAGCATTTGAAACGAACGTAAAAGGTTGCTCAGCCAAACCCATCATTCAAGCCTTGGGTCTTTTAGTTCAGCGATAAGACTGCTGCGAGAGCTCTGTATATAGTACGTACCTCGGCGCAGATTGCTCTTGGAGTATAAGCTCCATCAGTCTGCGATAGGCACATCAAGTCCATGAAGAGCTCGTCATGATGAAAAGATCTCGACAGCACACGTGGCAAGCTACGAGAGCTATTAACGTGCGAGACGCTTTAGTCGGAAGTGCTTTTACAGCGCGCGAACGAAATTATATTTAAATTACAGCTTTCGTTACGTTCGTACACCCTTTTGTCCTTTGCTGTAGGCTAGAAACTTCATTAACTTAACCTTATTTTCCTTCATTCTCTAACTCAGCGATGAAAATAACCTAACTTAGAATTCAACTTTGCAGGATTGAAACATGTTCAATAAATTTTGATTTAAATACAGCTTTAGCTTATTTCGGTTTTTTATTTTATTTGGTTTTATTGACTTGATGAACGACTGAATAGAGTAACCACCACTTGAGCTTGAACACCACTTGTTTGTAGGCTAAAAGATTGAGTAGTGAAATGATTAAGGGCACTTGTGGTAAATCGCTAAGTAAAAGAAGTGTCTTCCTTCCACGGCCATTCTCAGCTGAAAGACGAACTCGTTAACCAGGATGGTAGGAAAGAACCCTAGCTAGGGTGAGAACGTAGCATAGTGTCAAATGTTAGTTAAGAAAAATAACAAGCATTAAGAATTGTAGACACTTGAATCCTTTTGTTTATAAAAGAGTAACATGACGAATTCTCGCTTGCCGGAAGTTTTGGCTAAGAAAATTGGTTAATAGCCTTATTCTACAGCAAAAGCCGTCACGACTATTAAATTGATTGTTAGACTGGATTTGGGTATCATGCAATTGAAATAATTCGTTAGTAGAAAATATTGCAGAAGTAGAAGTACTTCGGAACACTTAATAATATATAGTTAAATAGAAGGAAAAATCATGTTAGGGTACATACATATATTCGGGTTAATTTATGAATATTAGATTACGTTAACCCTTTATAGACTGATGCGACTTTTAAGTCCCGGATCGTTTGAAATCGATTGTATGGGCTCAAGACACTTTTAGATTAATAGAATTTATAGAATACTGAAGCTTAATGGTCTGCGAAAGAGTTTACGTGTAGAGGCGTCACGCAAATCTATTGTTCCGTCACTTTAATAAATCATAACAAATAAAGCTGATTGAGTCCCCATGAGTGCGTCGGTGTAAAGCACTTAATATCATAAAAGTAAATAAAATATTACAACTTTGAAGACATGAGACCAGAATGGAACGAAATCTAATACCTCAATACACAACGCTTCAACAACAGAACAATGAGAGCAGTAATAAAGAACATGAATAACGAAATTCTAAAAGACAAATTGAAAATTTGCATTAAACAACTTACGACACACGAAGTAACGCTTCTACAACTTTCCATAGCATCAACTGAGCAAAGTACAAGATTACAACTTCGATTACGTATGAGTAAAAATTACAAGTAAAATACACAGATTAAACAGTTCAACGATACAAAAATGAAAATAATAGTAAAGAATACGTAAAGTCCCAACATTTAACAGAACAAACTGAACGTAGACACTCAACAACATTTCACACATTTCATAACATCAGCAAATTTTCACAACACCAATAATGCAAAACAAATTATTACGGCAACTATCTCGAATCACCAAAATAATGCTGTACTGCAATGACGAGCAATACTTTTAAAACAACTAGTGAAAAGTGATCAAAAGGTAACACCATTATTGATCAAAACTCCTGTATTCACTGTCGTTTCGCTCCATTCTTAAAAAAGTGCTCTCTGAACCTACGCAACGTTGGTCCAAGGAGCAATTTCATTGTTACCCAGTTTCGTTCGGTTAACATAAGGCCGTTCCTCAATCGTTTCTTTTTCGAACATTATATGTAGTACAGCACTACAGCACTCTGCTTACACACGACACAGATCGTTTAAAGTTTTCCCGTATGTAAAATTATTTCGAAAATAGGACGAGAAACACTAAATAGCTAACTGTATTGAGAACTTGTAGCTGCGGAGCAGACGTAACAGACTTCGGAACGGGAGCGGAAACTTTCAACGCCCCCACACGTTGAAAAAATACAAAAAATACTGATCTTTGGGAAGTGTTCCCAGTAATAGAAAAAGTTACCAAATTTTGGTGATAAGTACCAACTTTTAATTATACTTCCTATCATTTGATAGGTCAAGCGCACTTTTTGGTAGCAAAAACCAACTATTTGTGATTTCGATTTTAATTGGTAATTATTTGCCATTTATTGGTACCCCTTGTTCGCAGTGTAGTAAGCCTAGATTCTGTTGTGTAAGGTTACGTACTAAATCGGGTGAAAAAATAAAGTCAACGTTATTTAAGGTTAGTTGTGTTAGCATGTAGAAAGTTAGGTTAAGTTAGAAAAGGTTTGTTTTGCTTACGTTAGGTGAAACATGGGAAAGAATTATACAAAATATATATAGAAGTGTTTTTATTTGTTTAATTGAAAAAGTTTCTTTGAAGAACTTGCCAGCAGCAGATGGAAGCAAAAACTGCCAGAAAAGATGTTCTTGTAAGAATGCATTGTAATGTAGTGTAAACCGAACAAAGCTTAAAAAGACCCAAGAAAAAGGGAAAGAATTGACTTTGAAGCGTTACGTGTAAAAGCCATGTGATCCAAGGAGTTGGGAACGTCCTCACAGTCAAGCGTGAAGGTGAAGGTGGGGCCAAAGAAGGCGTATTGATCGCGGATATAGGGTATATGTTAGAAGGTTATCTCGGAGCCGTTTTACAAACACAATCCTCCGTTCCAGGAATGAAAACATTGGGTTTTGTTGGCCAACTCAGTCACTGTTGCTATGGTTTTGGTTTCGAGTGCAACTGTTTCAGGAAATTTTTGTTTTTGACTTTTATGAAGCGTTGGTGAGAGACAGAAAAGGGTTAGAAAGCATGCCGAAATGAGAGAGCGCGTAACCTTGTCCGATTTTTATTCTAATCGATTAAATTGTCATGTTTCCCTGGAAATTATACTACTACGTTTCGCATTTTATCTCTGTGTTAGTAAGGAATATAAGTGAAAAGTACCAGTAAAATCGAAGTTTAGTCAATAATTATATTACAAACACGTTTTAGAGAAAATAAATACTTATAAGACAAATAAAATTAGTTTACACAAATTGATGAACGGGGTACAATTATAAGAAAACCAGAAAAATTGCGGTGGATGTGAAAGTAGAATAGAAATGCGGGGATGGAAAACTTAACCGAGGTCATGGTTCAGATTACCTGATTTTAGAATTTGCGCTGTCCTAGTTTAGGAACAAGGTCAAGGTCGGTTTTAATTAACTTTGGAACTCGACCTGGTTCATATTTCCGCAAACCAAGGTTGAACGATAAGAGTTAGAAACTTAATCTTTTGTAAAACGACCCAAATCCAATATGAAAATGTTCTAGAAAAATGGAATCTAAAAAAAATCCAAGATCAATATTTGGCTCAAATGATACTTTTATATAGCTGAAATGACAAGTTGCGTCAAACGTGACACATTGGTCCTTTTTAGATAAATTCTATTAAATGTTGTAGGTAAATAATGCAAAAACAAAGGAAGCCTAGCGTGACTCTGATCTAGTACTCCGTTCTAGTTTGTTAGTTTTCTTTATTGACATATCACGAAAAATCTTGCAAGCGTAATAGAAGATTTTACATACACTTTGACGTGTTAGTCTTTTCGTTTGTTTTGACTAGTGGGCAGATAAAAATATTGCAACGTGGAAATACAAATCTTAAATAAAATACTTAAGTATTTGCTATATGTGAAGAAAAAACATAGTATCGTTTAAGTTTCGAAAGGTTTGCTTCAGTCAACAGCAAGAAAATGCTCAGCTTTAAGCTTTGTCAGTATTTGTTTTGATCGCAGCTGCGTTGAGTGGTTGTAAACTTCTTGTGTCAAGTTTGGGTCCTTGGGAGCGTTTAAGAGAGACCGTGCTTTTGAAAGCGAGACCTTAAGTTTTGAGACAACTTGTAGGTATAAAAGAAAGCTTAAAACTGTTCTCTGGAGTGTCGGAGCAGTTAGACTTGGCTTCATTTGGCAAATTTACATAAGGTGCGAGGCTGCGTGGGCCTTTCATAGCATAAATCAGTCCTCTGTCTACTTTGTATTTTTTTATTATTTTAGCGAATAATTCGGAGGTTTTGTTCAGAATAGGGTAGCGGAAGTGTTCTTGGCTTTTATTCTCGTTTAGACGTTCCCAGAAGTTTAGTAACACGTTTTAAAAAGTGTTTCTGTAAGAAGTTTTTATGGCATTTGCACACATTGTTTGAGCCTATGTCCCAGGCCACTTTAGCTAGCTAAGACATGGGTATTTGTTTAAAGAGCAGGATTCTGAGAAGATTTACCCACACAGCTTTCGGGAAAGTTTGCATGCTAAAAGAGGTTTTCTGCCGGGTCACTTATATTTTTTGTTTCTTGTAATTTACTTGTACTCGTTTGTCATTTGTAAAATTGGAATTCATAGGCAGACACCTTTAGACTTTCATCTTATTATCACTATGACAAGCTTAGAAAATCCATGAGATGTAGTTCAAAATGCACGAAATTTGAGTGTCCCCTTGGTAAATAACGCATCTGTCGTTGTTTGCAGTCTGATAATTTGCATAAAATTTGTATATGCCAGAAAAATAACAAGATACGTTCTTAAGACGCGTTTCGCTTGAGGGTGCGTATGACTTTGACTTTTTATTTGCACAAGGTCAAAATGGCGGAAAGGCCAACTAAATGCTTTCAAGGGTAGATGTTTATTTTTTTAAAATTATTTGTTTTAAGTAGTGCTTGGCAAAGTTTAATGTTTCTTACATACTTTATAGAACTATTAGCATATGGTAAAATCTTGTACAGGTAAACCTTTGGTAACGAACTTTCGACGACAATAGACTGATTTTAAGGTGCTGAGGTGTGTAAATATACTGATGTATCTGATGTAACAAACTGTCGGTCTGCCGACAGTTTTGTGTTGTTCGCAAAGGTACTTTTGTTAGTATTTTACTGCACTGTGTATTGCATTTTTTAATGAAGATAGAGGAGAGCTAGAAGTATGTTAAGAAATTCCAGCTTAAGACTTTTTGGAATTTTACAGTTTTCTTTGGGATTATTCCGCTTTGATCTTGCACTACGTTAGTGAACTTTTACGAGAAAAAGCTTTTTAAGTCAGGAAAATGTATAAAGAAAAAATGAAAAAAAGATTTCTTGGCCTTAATGAGCACGAGGTGTAACAATTGAGAAGCAGTTCTTGGGGATTAATCAATATTTTTTTTAACTTATGTTCTTTGTAGTAAATCTAGCAAAAGCCCAACTAGACATTTGAAACAACCCGGTATGGAATTATGTTTTGGGAAAAAATAGTCCAATGCTTAGAAGTTCGGATGTAACAGACACTTTTTATCCTAGTTCGTATTAGCGAGATTCGACTTGTGATAGGTATTGCTGGGTATAGCGGAGGAGTTGAAAGGTTCTGGTGTTAGCTCAAACGCCCAGAAGAGTTGGATATACCGAACTTTTGATGCAGCTGTTCTATAAATTGAGATTTACGGTATTCCTGATTGCCGGTTATACCCAATGAGAGTGTGGTTTATGGTTGTACTAAAATATGCACTCAGAAGTAATGAACTTCGCATGTACCGAACAATTTATGCGAGGAATTTCGTTATAGTAAGATTTTAATGGGTTAGATTTTTCAGCTACGGTGGGGAATTCTAAACCTACCGTATGGTGTAAGTGTACTTTTAAAATAATCCCCGAAAAGTGATCTAAAGGCAACACCACTATTGACTAAATCTTCCAACCTTTGAGCGTTGTTTTACTCCATCCTTTACGCGAACGTTCCATGACCCTGCGCAACGCGAGCTGAAGCGGAAATTTCATTGTTACCCAGTTCCGTTCGGTTAACATAAGGCCGTTCCTCAATCGTTTCTTTTTCGAACATTGTATGTAGTACAGCACTACAGTACTCTGCTTACACAACACAACACAGATCGTTTGAAGCTTTTCCATAAGTAAAGTTATTTTGAAAATAGAACGAGTAACACTAAACAGCTAACTGTATTGAGAACACATAGCAGCGGAACATACGTAACAGACTTTGGAGCGGAAATGGAAACCCTCAACGCCACCATACGTTGATTAAATAGCGCAAAAACGTCCGATTTTTGGCAAGTGTTCCCAGTCATATGAACAAAACTTACCAAATTTTGGTGATGAGTACCAATTTTTAGTAATACTTCCTTATTGTTTGGTAGGTCAACCTCATTTTTTGGTAGCAGGAACAAGTTACAGATTACGATTTTAATTTTAGGTGGTAATTTTATATCATATTTGGTACCCCTTTTGACAGTGTGTAAAGGTTATAGAATACCAAGTTCTTTGTGTGCCTGATATAACGAACGTCAGATACAAAGAACAATTTTCGTTTACGAGGGATTCATTTTAGTGTGATTTTGTAGTGTAATGTAACACAGCCTAACCTTTAAGCCCGGGTTAACTTTATGGCTTGGCGATTTTCCTTTACACGTGTAATCTTGCCTCTGTCGTTTCGAAAGTTTGTTCATAAATAGAAACCTTTAAAGTGCAGCCACGAGGAAATAGTGTAAATTGATTAATAATGAAGCCTTGGTGTGTATCATTCAGTGAAACTATCAACCTGACGCAATATTAAAAAGAAATGTTCAGGTTTGAACAGAAGAAGAATTCCTCGTTATAACGAACCTCTTTGGACGAGTAAATAAGTATTCGGTATATCCGAACTTCGTTATACGACGCGTTCTTCTTTTTTACTTGAAATCTCGGGACCTTTACAAACCGTACAGAATAGCCGACAGAGCGGTATAAAAGCGTTAGTTATAATGAGTCTTTTGTAGTGAACAAAGGTATGAAAACGAAGAAAAATTGACACGGAAAGTAAAAAGTGTAAAATTCCGTTGTTTTTTATTAGATTAAGAGTTTTTTTTCGCGGTCTCTTGAACTCTGAGTGCTTAGAGTAGGGCAGAAAGGATAATTGTGTGCTTTAATAAGGATAAGTGGCGTATAAAAACGAAAAAGAGACCCAGGGATTGATTTTCCTCGGTATAGCTGTATACCGTACAGTGCAAGTCGCTTTGCACTACAGCAGCTGCAGTTTCAGAAGTGCTGTACCAGCAAGGCAATGTTTCATGATCTCGTAAACGGGTGGCACCACAGGAGTATACAGAGAAAGCGTCCGTAGTTAAATGGCTGTATGGAAAAAATGGATTGAAAAGGAGAGCTTAAAAGTGGAACCCAGGACCGGAAGTGGAGCGCACGAGCTGATTGGCTGTGAAAAAGAGGTCGCAACCGGTTCAGAGGGTCATAGATAAGTCAGTATGCGTGTCATGGACAAAGTTGTCGGTCAAGCTGTTTTCGCCCACCCCTGTCCTCTCTTGGGACTAGCCTGAGGGGTTTCAAAACTGAACGCAAAGCTTCCATAAAGAAAAAGGCTTAGTGCTGTTTCTGGATACCTCTGCGCCGTCTTTTCTTCCTTTTCTTTTTGGCTTTCATATCGATGAACGTGAATGTCTCGATATGTTGCCTAATGCCGCTCTCCATCAGACCAACAGTCTCAATTTGAGCCATTCTCCTTAAAAAACAGCAGCAGTGGATGGAGAACTTGGGGCATCCCAGAAGATGTCAACAAGCCCCGTCCTCTCGCTCTTTACTGTTTCTTTAATTCTTTTTCATGTCTGTCTATTTTCTTTCTTTCTATGGTTTCTAGTTTACACTAAAACGTGTTATAACGAACGTCGCAAGAACATACAAATATGTATTTTTTGGAGTTCGTTTTGTCTGACACGTTTCTGTTTGTTTACAGGTCAAACGGAAGCTCGTTGTAACGAATCTCTGTATACGCTTAGCTTAATTTCAGTCAAGCAAGGTAAGGCTGATTCAGCTTTGTGCTTGTCTAAAATCGTTTAAGAATTGTCTGAGGCAATTAAGAGTCGCAAGTCTCCCTCTGTTCGTGTTTTTTTTTTTCATTTTATCGTTTTTATGTTCTGTAATTTTTCTTCACTGTTGTCTTTATTTTTAGTTGTTCTCAATTCTAGATTTTGTAGATCGATTTTCTACTTGCCAAGCCGTATTTAAAGAGGTTTTAATGCTTGTGTGTTGCCAAAGTTGAAAGGTTCTTGCAAAGTTCTGTACAATAGCTTAATCCTGTTAAGATACTTACGGCGAGAGCTAAAGCGTTTCGTAGCATCGAGAAAGGATATATTAAGGATTTGAAAGCATTTGCGAGTTGCGAGTGTAGACTACTTTCTTAATAGCTGAGAGGCTGAACGCTAAAGGTTTTATTGAACAACTTGAGCTGATTTTCTCTTTCCAACTCTTCCGAGAAATGATTTCCTTCCAACGTCTTGGTTCGATCAATCGCGAAGGAATTAAGTTACTGATTTCTCGTTCTCGGGTACCGAACTTGCGCTCTGACGTAAATAGTCTACCAATAGTTAATAAGAAACAAGCAAACAAAAAAAGTAAATAAAACAATCTGAATTAAACACAAGTGTTAAGTACAAGAATTAAGTACATCTCTAAAACATTAAAGCGTTAATAAGCAAACTAAGCAAATAAATGGTGTTATAATGGACACATAAAAGCTAATAGTGTCAAATTCATCACACAGAGCTGTATAGAAATTTAAATATATCAGATAAATATTGTTAAAGTTAATACAATAGAATCTCTGTATAGTGGATCTTTGTGCAACGAGTTGTCGGTTATAGTGCTCGATTTGTATTTGCCCGAGATATTTAAAAGTAAACTAAAAACATTCTAGCAAACTTTGGGATTATTAAAGATTTTTCTGTCGAGAATGGTTCCTTATAACGAAGGTTTACTTCAACAGCAAAATGTGTGTAAAATGAAAGAAGATTTGTAATCTACAGTCATACTTAATAAACAGGTTTGCATTACAACGGGCTTTGGGTTTAAAAATCGTGCAAAAACTTTGCAAAATGCAGTTACTCGCCTCGATTCGTGTTTGCAACAAAGGACGTTAGCGCTTTGTGGTACCGTGTACCATTGTTGGCACAATATGTATCACAGTATGACGTGAAAGATGCGTGGGAATGCTTTATGGGCGGAAGTTTCATTACTCGCCACCACAGGTCGTTATTTGTCTTTTTATTTTCAGATGATTTTTTCATTTGATATTATACATACTTTTTCGGTTGGAGGTTTTCATATTAGACCGTGGCTTATTGGTTCCCTTTTGCTATTATGGAAGCCAAAATCTTAGGCAGTGCACCATTTGCGTTCGAGGAATTCTGAAATTAATGCGTTTCCGTAGGTTAAGTTAAGTTAGGCTTTGTGTTACATTAAAGTTATGATAGGTTAGGTTAAGCTAGGTAACGTTAAGTTACACTATAAAAAATCCCTCCTATTAATGGTGGAACATTGCGCGAAAAACCGCGGGACCCAGGATGGGACTGTTTTCATACTAATATTTGGACGTAGAAAAACTCCCTCAAAATGGTAGGAAAAACACAACAAAAGTAGGGACATCACAAAACAAAAAATTGGTAGAAAATGAGCACCTTGTAATGGTGTGTACTTCCAAATAATGATCATGTTCCCCAAAGCTTGATAATAACTTGAAGTCAATTTTAGCGCCAATTTTTTGTTTTTTCTAGACCACATATTTCAGAAAATTATACAAAATTCATAAATAGATAAATGCATCCTTTATTACCTCTGTAAGAAACATAAAAGCACTTAAGAGCATAATAGTAAATAAAAACATTGCAACTTTGGAGACGTAATGAGACCAGAGTGGAACGAAATACAATAACTCAGTACACAACACTTCAACGACACAACGAGAGCAGTAATAAAGAACGCGAATAACGACATCCTAAAAGATTAATGGAAAATTTGCATTAAACGACAAACGACACACAAAATAGCACCTCTGTAACTTTCCATAACATCAACTGTACAAAATACAAGATTACAACTTCGATTACGTATGAGTACAAAATGCAAGAAGAATACAGCATTAAACAATTCTACAATGCAACAATGAAAATAGTCGTAAAGAATAGAAAAGTTCTCAACATTCAACACAAAAATTAAATATAGGCGTTTAACAACATCCGTCATTTGGTAGGTCAAGCACATTTCTTTGGTAGCAGGAACCAATTATTGGTAACGATTTCAATGTTAGATGGTAAGCAACCGAAACCTAACTCTTAAAATACCATCAAGTGAAGCATATAAGGAGAACATACGCACCATTGCGTGCCAAGTGCCAAGAAACGGGGTATGTGTGAATTATTTATGTTGTTTTAAGTTTGCCCTAGGGGGAGACAGTAACTATAGGTTTGTTTCAGCCCACTTATGGTAATTGACTTCCTAACCAACGACTTTGACCTAGTGCGCACGTACAGCAGTTGGGGTGATGTCTAATAGTGAAGAAAGAATGGGTTCGAAAAGGAAGTAGCAAAAAAGAAAAAAGAAAAGTACACACGTCAAGTTCGGAAGACCTTTCGTGACCGAATCGCCCATATACCTTGGCAGGTTTCCTTTTGAGAGAGCCGCCAGGTTGTCGGAGGAAAGGTAACGAGGTTGGCGCCCGACAATCCGGCGACAGTGACGCCGATATTTCGGTTGACGTTCACTATTTCTATGGAAACTGAAGCATGGATTTGGTAACCTAACGAGCGATCTCCCCACCTTTTCTCCGTTTTCCCACAGCTACCGTTCTGAACCTTGCATGGTAGCAATTTTCAGTGCCAGGAGTCAGAAAGTTTAAGGAGCAACACCTGTCTTTACGGATAAACTATTGTACATGGGGAATACTTAAATGTCTCTTCGATATTTTCGTAACGTTGCTCGACTGTAAAGTTTTGCACTGTAGTTTTCTTCTGTTCGTAGTTCAAAACATTCACAAAAGCTGTCGGTAAATTTTCAGCGATTTGGTAATTTTTTCCAAAATTTGATTTGAAGGAAAAATGTATTCTTGCTGCCATTAGGTAGGTAGAGGAGGGACACTTAAGGCACCTTTCCGCTTTTTATTTTTACTTCAAGTGTGGGCAAAATTTTAGCCCCAAGTCATGCACATGTGATAATTTCACGTCCTGATATCAAATGAGGCATTATGCTGTTTAATAAGACGAAAAATAAGACCGCAGGACCATGAAAACAAGAGTTTTTTTCAGCTTTATAAAACGGGGTGCTGGGTACACAGTGTAGACTTAGATGGACGACGATTTTTCGGTATATTTTTCCATAAGGGAACAAAATCGATTGGCTTTATAAACGGTAAATGACCAAAATTTCACGTTAGTTTAGGCTATCTCTTTATTCATTTTCGTGGCATTTAGAGTTGGTTTTAAAAATTTGTAGATAAAGCGAGCTCAGTGTCATCAGGTTAAGTTAAATTGTGTAAAGTTAGGTTACGTTAGTTTGATTGACTTAATTCTGTGAAAATTTAAGTAAAATCTGTGATACGCTTAGTATAGCAGTGGACACAACTTAAATAAGCAAAAACGTAACACGTCTTAGGCGTGCTACGTTATGTAAGGTTAAGTTGTGTCAAGTATCTGTTTATTTGCGTCAAGATCGCTGTGCAAACAATGAAAAATGTTGGTTGCACTTGGTACATTATGCGCATTTGTGCTAGTCAGCCGAAATTCAGTGTTAGGTTAAGCTAGGTTATTAAAGCTGAGTTATTTTACTTTAACTTAGGTTTGATTTGCTCGAATCGGGATTTTTTTGTAGTTTCAAAAGTGGCGTGCACCATGTACATGAAGTACACTTGTCAGTGTACACACTTGCATAAGAACGTGCTCACCTGCCTATTTCATTAGGCTTTGGTTAAGCTAGGTTAGCTTCAGTCATGGTATGCTAGGCTAGCTTAAGTTATGATAAGTTTTGCTTAAGTTATGTTAGGTGAATGTAGGTTACTTATGTTTAGTTAAATTTAATTAGACGAAGCTATGTTAGGTCAAGACTAAGTTTTAAGTTTGTTTGGAAGAAAAACCCTTGGTTAAAAGAGAGAAGCGACCGTAGGCTTTAATATAAATATACCGATTTTTTTTCCGATATTGCGTGACTCACAGTAAAGTACGTAACACTGTTATTTGAAGGAGTTTTAGTGTGGCACAGGTGGGAGCTTTGCATTTATTCCCAAGAAAACTACCACGAAGTTATAACACGGTTATTAATTTTCTTTCCCTTTTTTCTTTCAGGGTTGTTGCGTGGCGTTGCGAAGCTTGGGCGTTGGATTCACACAGATGAAGGTAATTTTAGAAGCTAATAAAAAAAATACGGAAGCAATTTAGTCAGACAGCGTTTTCCGAGGAACAAAGTGAAGTCACTTCTTTCTTGCAAGGGATGCAAAAAAAAAGGAAAAATACCGAGGATGCTGGCTGTGGCGGTAAACGGTGTACGGCAGGGCGGAAAAGAGACATACTCGCTTTCTTAAATTTCTTGTTTGTACAAGCAAACGGTATTTGGCGCGTAGTGTTTTCTGGCTACTGCCTCCGCGGCGGGCAACCGTGAAATCCAAACGCGCCTAGGCCCGAAAAACAAGGTGCTTAACAAAGGTCGTCTCTTTCTTACGCGGGAGTCTTTGTTATGGAGACATTTTTTGAAGTGTGTTGACTCCGATTTGACTTCGGAGTATTTTTTGTTCTTTAGAATTTTTAAGATTTTCTTTTTATAATTTTCTACTGAATGCTTAGAAACATTTTTAGAAAAATTGCTAATTAATTGTAGGAATAATTTATTCCCTACTCGTTGATTGCCTTATGTGGACTTTACTAGCAAATTCAGTTTGACTTGCGTTTGGTGACGTTCTTCATGCCTTGAGCAAGTTTATTATCTGAATTTATCTGATTTATATATAATTCTTTTTTTACGGTGAATAGTGGTACTTAACGTATTTGAAAAGCAGACCACGACGACACAGTAATGTAGTGCTTCTCAGTAATGGGTAAATTACCTAAAATTGGGTAAAAGCCGCTTGGGTAACGGAGTCCGTCTGAAAAAAACCTGAAACTAAAATATCTTAAAATTTGGTTATGGCAAGATTTTTTAGTTAAAAAGAAATGAAATGCTTAAATAAGTCTATTTTAACTCTCTACAAATTTTGTTGTACTTGCACTGTAAGTATTACCTTTCGAAGGCTACATGTTACCTAGATTAGGCATGGGAAATTACGAATTTAAACGGTTCAGGCTCTTTGACCAAAATTGTTCAACATTTTAATATAAATTTCTGCCAGTAAAATTACCTATAGTAGTCTTTGTAGCACACCAACAATATGCTGTACAAAGCATATATATATATATATATGTTGTAAAATCATGTAGCGCGTGATTCCTTTGTCGTTCGATTACGTACGCAACATTCTTAAACGTGATTCTTATTTTATTTTGTAATTTTAAAGAAAATGTGTGTCATGTAATAAAGGAATTTTTATAATATTCCGGATAATGGCCGAAAACTAATGAGAATAATTGCTACAATGCAAATGCGATTTTATTTGCACCGTCAACTGGCGTTATTTTGAAACCATGGGGTAACTTCGAACATTGTGTGAGAAATGGCAGATCGTTTTCCATCCTCAGCTAATTAGCACAACACGACAAAGTAGGTGTAGACAAATTCAGCGGTGAATAGGCGATTAATATTTATCATAATTATCATTATGACGATGGTTATTTTCTTACGGTAGCAAAGTTTTTTATTTGAAGCATTTATTGGTAGCAGGAGACTGGAAATAAAATTTTTTTTTGGCATCTTTTAGTCTCTTCGAATTTGTACGACCAGAAAGTAACTGCGACGGAAACTCCTTTTTTTCCAAAAACATATTGTAAATACTATTCTTTGTGTCACTTAAATCGAACAAAGTCACAGATCTTATCCAGTAAGCGAATTCGATGTTAAAAATTACCAAGGGAATTCATATCTATTTTCCGTGTTATAGCTTATGGGTTTTCGGGGTGAAGCCAGGAAAATCGAAACTTGCGACGAAAAGTCAAATCAGAATTAAAAACACACCCCTAAGTTGAGTACTCTGTCAAAATACAAGTTGTAGTAGAGGAAGTGAAAAAAAAATTAAGAAAAGAAATGTAAGTTTTAAGGCTTACTCCTTCTCTGCCGTTATCGTTTTGGTTATATTTTTCCCAAAGTAACTAACTAACTAAGTAACTAAGCTCATTTTTTTAACGAAATGATCAAATGTTCAGGTAATCAATATTAGCAATGTCAAAAAAGAAATTTCTGCCAATGTGGGATTTCTTATTTTTTTTTTTCGTTCAATTTCTTGTTCGCGTTCAAAGTTGTACCGGCGTGCGGATGCAGACTTGGCGGGGCAAAGAAACTGATGAAGAAATGGATGACTCAGACAGCAATAGGGTTATAAACATAAAAGTTTTTCTGTAAACTGAAGAGAAAAAGAAAAGTCCAGCCAAAGCAACAGTGCACCTGATGCCCTTTCTATAGATTTATTTCGTCATGGTTTCAGTAGGTACGAGGAGCCAGTATTTACCGGTATTTCTGGAAAAATGCTGCAGAAAGCTACTTATTGGCATTTTTGCGCTAATGCCTAAACCAAGCTGCAAACTAGTGCCGAGAAAGAAAAGTGCACGAAAGAATTCTGGGAAATTTCCGAGTTTCGTATGACTTCGTGCGTCAATATTTTTCGCTTAATGCGATGAAGTCGGATATTGCGTATTTCTATTAATTTATAGAAACTGCAAAGTTGTAACGAGTTAAGAATATTTTTATGTAAAAAAAAATTAATTTATATTTTAAAAAATAAGTATGCGTTCATGTTATCGTACTTCTCGTTAGTTTTCGTTTCCTTTCGGGTCTTACTTTGGCTTGATGAATTTTCCCAGTGCCTGAGATAAAGCTAATGAGAATGGTCGTAGTGGAAAATCAGCCATGCGAGGCAGTGGAGGCAAATTTCTGTCAAGTTGTATGGCATCCTAAGCTATTAGGACGCTTCCGGCTGGTAATCTCTGGAGCAGAGCAGTGAGTTTTTGTCTCGCAATAGCTGGATTGGGAGTCGGAACCTTATGCAAATCGATGTTTCTTCCGGAAAACTCAGTTATGTTACCGCCCAAGCAGGCTGGAAACAACTATTTAGCTTTCATAGACTGCTCGGTACTACCCTGCTGCTTTTGTACATAAGCTACGTACATAAGTTGTGTACAGTATAGTTAGATTAACTGGGAAAAAACTTTAGTTAACTCTGATTAAGTTTCGTTTGCTTAGCCAATTGTAGTTTCTCTCGTGAATTAAATATCGTCAAAAATTATGTTTTACCTTAAAATTTAGCTAATGTTTAAAATGTGAGAACTTTACTTGTGGGTTACGTGAAACTTGGCTGCCTGCTTTGTGCGTTCAAGCTTTGATTGTTGGCCATCTTTACTACTTTATGGAGAGAAAAACAGCTCGGTTTACGCAAGGAGAAAGCAGTAGAGAGAAAGGCAAAAGCTGGAGAGCTGGAAGGTTAGAGCCATATTAATCTATAACACCTTATACATAGCTAAAAAGCTTCGAGGTTGTGTAAAACCATCTTGACCGTCCGCGTTGGTGCTTTTCTGGCCGCGATTCTTGCCAGGACATGCGTGCTTAGCAGCTCAGCCCGTATTGAACCTTTCAATCAATAATGAAAGACTAGCAACCCTCCCCAAGCCAGCCAGCGAAGCCTGCGAGACGGGTCAGTCACAGACGAGACCAAGTTGGCATCACTGGCTGCGTCAGAATTCAGCTCTTGTTTGCTAATTAACGCCTCGTTACGTGTTCGTGTGTGAATAAAACGAATAGCTGGGAACTTTAGTTAAAACTTGAGTAGAAAAATTAGTTACGAAAGGTAGTAACTGCTATGTAGTGTGTTAAAGAAGCCAAACGGAATTATCTTCGTCAGCCAGCATTACGTCAATGGGTGACTCCTGAGTTTCGGGATCTTGATTGTATGATTGTAAAATGACGGACTTCGTCATGCCCCGAGGCAACATTGTGATGAAGCAGTTTTAACTGGCGTGGAGTAAGCACGAGCTGAAGAAAGTAGCAGCATTACTGTATTGCTGCTGAAATGTGCGTGTAGAAACCAGGATTAGTGGACGTTCTTTGCAGTTACGGCGTTTGGAAAAGTGTCAGCTATTCTTAAGCATAGTGTTACGTCATCTACGGTGAAACTGAAAACTCGTGAAGACGAAAGATTACGTCATATTGCTGCAATGGCCAACTTAGCAAGTCCCGTCAGGGAGGAAGAAGTATTTTTGGGTAAATTTTTCCAACATTTTTTAACACAAGGACCGTGTTTGTCACTCAGAATAAAACACGGTAGAAGCCCTGTTATCCAGCCGTCAATTACACGTTAGAACAGTTGTTACACACCTAATTGCTTGTTGGATCCGAAAGAATGCGATCGCAACCCACGTTCTGCTATATAGCTGAATAATTACAGAAAAAAAGATAAAGACAGGAGCGAAATTTGACTGTATCGCAGATCTTCTCACGGAAACAGTTGTTGTTTGATAGATTATAGTTATATTCCATGTAACGAGAAACGGTACATGAAAATTACGAAGCCAGCAGAATTTTTGACAATAAGTATTGTGCGAAGCCATTTTTACGTGCTTTTAGACCCAGAGCAACTTTTAGACCCAAACGCTTATTTAAATAATTTCTGCTGTGTTTGCAATGGTAGATGTCCCAAGAAGATGTTGACTGGCCAAAGTAGCACGGTAGTCTGTTCTGATTTGCTCTTTAACATGTGTTAAGATGGCACCGGAAACAGTCCAGCATCCGCTCAGTAAAGTTAGGTATGTAAGGCTGTATTTCCACTGTTAACCTAACTCTGGCGTTGTGCTAACTGTAGCACGTAGGAATCCAATACGCGTTTCCATTGGCACATAAAACTAGTTATTGTGTTAGGGTTAGAATGGGTTTTGCCTGTCGATTGAGCGTATAGATTGCCTTATTAAACTCTGCGAATTCATATTACAGAAAAAAAAAACTTGTAAGCAACTGCCCTTTTTAGCAAAAGAAAATGCTGAATGCATGGTATTATGCCATAAATAAATAGACGTAAGCTGAAATCAAGCCTTGCGTTCTTCACAAACGAATAATAAACTCATTTAAAAGTATTATTTGTAGCATTTTGACTTATTCAAATGAATTCTCTTGGTTTCCTACATTTCCTCAAATAAGTTGTTACTTACATTATGAAAGAATTTGGAATATTGCCCACAATAGGACACAACACAAAGAGTGCAATAAGTATTCTAGAGAAAGCCGATAGACACAAACACTGTTATCACATCATTGTATTCGCAGACACGAAGTAACGGAACACGGAACAAGCACACCGAAATAGACTAATCCCATGCAAAATGGCATGCTTACCTAGTGCAAAATGCCTAAGCTAAACCTAGCTAAAATAGGATAAAGGAATTTACGAAAGAAAAAGAAAGTTTTTAGAACACCAGTCATGTGAAACGTCACTTCGGAGGCGGAAACTTCCCCAAGGAACAGATATTTCAACACACATCTAATAGTGACATGTAAACGGATATTTAGAAAGTAAGTTACTTCTGTATCATAAATATTTGCGTTGTTGACATGACGCCTAGCTCTAGGCGACGCGTCTAACACCAAGGTCTAGCACAGAATCACAGTGGTGCTAGCTGGTACGATGAATAGCACTAGTAGAAACGGTTGTGTTAACTGATCCGTTGCCCTTTAACACGGGTTGAGATAGTAGTGGAAACACAGCCAAAGTCAGCTTCAGTTAAGCCAGGTTAGGTTAAGTCTGCATCTCTCTGCCATTTAAACATGAATAAAATCTCGGTTATCGAGCGAAAGTTAACATGAAACAATTTAAAAGCCTTGCGGATGCCAGCAAATTTCCCAAAGAAAAATGGATAATAAATCTGCACAGCTTGGAAAACACCTAAAACTTTCTCGTAATCTTGTGCACGAGGCCAACGGTCCGTATTTCCTTGGCACCAAATGCACCGAGTACCAAGTTGCAAGGAAAAAAAGGTAGATGTTACAAGAAAAGAGTGTTTCCGCCTCGGCTGCTGCAACAATTACATTTCGTCTGACGTCAGACATCGTAAAGCGTTTCATGAAAAAGACTCAAGTTTTAATACCGTCCTCAGTAACTCTATCCTGCTTCACTTGCTGAGATTGAAATGGCAACCGTGTTAAGAATCTCAGTCGCAGTGCGTTCTAACGAGATCGACGTAAGGATGACACGGTTTTTCACATCCTGGCAAGGCTGAATATCTAATTTTCTTCCAAGGTTGAGGTTCCTTTTACCTTGAAGCTTTTCCGAGGAACAATTACCATAGCAACCATTACGTTTACAAAGAAATCTGTGTCGTGACAATGGAAGCTTTCTGTAAAAGTAAAATCAAAAATCAAATAAGTGAAGTACAACAATTAGAAATACTAAAATCAGTGTGAAATTACCACTAAAAGCCACAATTGTATACCGTACGTTAATAACGTCGTTTTAACTGATAAATTAAATGAAAGCAAAATAATAATATAATAATAAACGAAAGAAAAATTCGTGAAAAGAGAAGAAAGACTAATCAGTCAAGTAAGATTTTGCATACCGTGCAAGAAACAAAGAACGCGAGGGCAACACAGCAACAATTGAATTCTGTCAATAGCAGGAAAATTCCGTGGCTCGCGGCTTTGCCATGTAAAAGGTTACCAATGCAATCCCTGTGTATACACACGACCAACTTATTGATTGGAAGGGGATAAAGCTTTTGTCCTGCCACGTGTATTCTGTCAGCGAAGCCTTTTCCATTTCCCCCAAAAGAGTGCATTGACGAATTGTCGATCGAGGAAGCCTCCATGCATACAAAAGCAGCAGTTGGGACGAGTTTCTCAATCTGAAGACACCGAGTCGTTTTTGAGTTACTTCCACATTTTAAATTTACTTTTCCTTTTTTTAAAAAAATTGATTTGATATTGCTTACATTGTAAACGAAGGTTCATTTTATCAAGGATAAACTACAGTACATTAGTTTACGTACGTTTTTTTTTTGCGTTTGTTACGGTTTATTGTAGTTAGGTTGGTGTGGTTTAAGTTAGGCTACGTTAACTTAGGCAAACTAAGGTTGATGTAGTTTAAGTCAGGGTTATATTAGGTTCGTTTAAGTTAGTTTTGTTAAGATTGGATACACTAAAGTTAAATTAATAAGTTTAGTTATATTAGATCAATTTAGACTGAGCTACAATTAGATTGGGTGAGTTAAGGTTAAGTTTAGCTACATAGCATTGTGGTGGCACGGAAGATTGAGTTAACTTGGGTAAGATAAGCTCAGGCTAGGTTAAGTTCAGTTTTGTTAAGTTGGGTCTGGTTTACAATGTCAGTTTAAATCAACTACTTTCGATTAAGGTTGCGTTTCCATGACCGTCTCGACATGTGTTATTTAATAAAAAATATTTTAAAAATAAGTTTATTATTTTTGCCGTTCTGTTTGTTCCTTATTCAAATTATTATTGTTTCTTTGAAATTTTTTACAATATTTTTTGTGCCTTTCTATTTTTTAAAAATGTAACCAACGGATATTAGTTTTAAGATTAGTTCGTTGTCCGTTTTCACTGTAATCTTCATTTTATTTAATTTTCAAATTTAATGCAAAATGTGTTCACGACGCGTGACTTCCGTAACTGTAGAAACTTCAGAATTGTCGAGAAGAAGAGTTATTTGATACTTTCTGGTCATTAACGAGTAAGATTTATAGAAACACGAGCTGGTCGTTTGGGGTAACCCAGAAATGGCGCTAATTAAGGAATATAGAAGAAAATTAAGGGTGCAACAATTTTTCTTGTTCTGAGAAAATTGAGAAAACTAATGCTTTGGTGTAGTTGCCTGCTCTCTGTCATTCTTTGCTGTTTTGTTTCCTTCGTCAAGAGTGAGTTATTAGCATTAGACAGAACTCCTAGCCAGCTGTTAAGTCGAAGCAGTGGGAATGACTGCAGCGAGGAACAATTTACTTTCGGCGAGCGATTGCTAGGAAGAAAGTAAAAAGGAACAAGAAAAACAGAAAGAAAATTAATGTTACTGGCTGTGTTGTACTGGCAATGCCGCTACGGTAGAAAACGACTCGGTTTTTAATCAAAACTGACTTATTTAGTTTCCCATTTCTTTTAGCTTCAAGAATTTCTTTCTTCTTTATTTCTCTCTTCGTTCCGTTTTTCGTAGAATTCTGGCGTTGGTGCCAAAAGGAGTGAAGTGCTGGCGACAGGTCTCTATTACTGCTTCAGCCCCGCCTCTTTGTCTGGTAAAGGGGCTGGGTCAAGGCAACAGTGCATACAGAAATGGTGGAAAGGAAAATGAATCTGTCGTGTCAACAATAAGTTCATTTTTCAGTGTCTTACTGCAGTTGAGCTCGTGCGCAGCAGTGAAACATCTGCCTTGTCAACACTTGTTTACCTTTTTCTACTATCGAAAGAAAGCTGAGTAAGCAATGAATAAAAGTAGTGAGGCAATAAAGTAATGCAAAATAAGAAAAACAACAGAAATACGCGTTTGTTAAAAAAAGGAAAAGTTACAAAAGAAAAGCTTGTTTCCTTAGAAATGGTGCCAAAACAGGTAATAAGTGAAAAAATATTTCTACGAGTAATGGAAAACGTCAAGTTACTTACTGTGTCGCAATAGCGACATTGATTGCCTCGAAACAAAACAAAACTGTTTGCTTGTTTGTTGGTTTGATGATTGCATTTCATTGCGATGTACAAGGAAACTATTTTTGTGGCTATGTAAAAGAAGAGTGAACGACAGGTATAATTTTCAAGCTGAACGTCTGTTGCTGGGGGAAATTATCTTTTGAATTCTACTGGCAATGTTGCATCGGCTGCGATTTACTTTTAAATCATGCATTAAAGGCCTAACGGAAGCTAAGTAAGTTTCCGTTTTACAAAGCTCCTTCAAAGTAATTCGTACCCGTAAACTGGAGTTATTTCTAACACGTAGAGCAGCTTTGAACGTTTTATGGGAAACAGTAAGACTTCAACACAACTGCTTAGCTCGGTGCGGCAGTCCAGGTCTGTGTAGAATCAGCGATGGATAAACCTTGGTACAAAGTTTTGGATTCGAAACATTTCGTGAAGCGTAAAATAGATTGTAAACAACGTGAAATTAATCACTTTTTAGCGTGTCAACTGTGAGCGATAAAAGCTAATTTTTTTCAAAAAGAAAATGCTATTACCAGACGTAGTAAGTCAAAACAGCCTTTTGTCTGCAGTCAAATTCGATGTTTAAAGTTACCTTGAGGACTCTGACCCTTTCTCCGTGTTATAGATAATGGGTTTATGGAAGGGAATGCGTTGTGGTCAGGAAAGTCGGGACTTGTGACGAAAGTGCGCAAGAAAACTGAGAAATTGAAACTTCGTGCGAAGCTTAAAAGTATTGGAGAGAACACGACGCAAGAAGTAGGATAAAACGTAGCAATGGAAAAAAATGCGAATGTGAAAAGGAACATAAGTTAAGGCTTAATTCCTTCTTATTCAGCGTTCTCTTTTCGTTCAAACACCTTCGCTGAAATATCTGAAGTCAAATTTTACAAATAAATTGTCAAGTGTGATCAGCTTATGCACTTCAATAACGTCAGAAAGGAAAAGAAATTTGTGATTTTGTTCTGCAATTGCTTGTTTGTGTCAAAGTTGCACCTGTATGGGGTAAATATAAACGTGTACTTAAAAGAAAAACTTGCAAGAGCAACCGTCAAAGTGAAAACCCTGTAACTTGCTCGATTCGACGCAGAATTTTACAGAGCCTAAACTTTTTGGTTTGATTGCGCTCAAAACTTACTTAAAATAGACCAAAGAGAAAAAAAGCGCTTTTTTTGTTAAAAATTAACCCTGATGACGATATTAAAACGCGTCTTCGACAAGTGAAGTTTGATTTACATCATTAAAATGAATGGAGTGCCAAAAGGTTTTAAAGTCAATTCTGTAATGTTTAACAAATTGACCGAAAATAACAACATATAAGTTTAAACGGAGAAAAAAATTACTTTTTTTTAGGACACTTCGACACATTAAAGGAAATCAAGTGCACATGCATTACGGTCAAGAGATTGTAATGAAATGTGGCATACATAGGCCTACTGTACAATTACCTGAAATTTTGTTTTAGGGGGTATTAAGGTTAGAGGTCGCACGAATAGTTTCACGACGATTTTGCTAACACTGTTAAAAATTTTCAGTATTTTTTCGAGAGTAAGTTTCTTACAAGCTATATTTACATCTTTTCATCAAATCACTTCTCTAATGTTTTTGGTAATTTTCAGACGTTCTTTTCAACAGCAGAAGGCTAAGGATTAAAATTTCTTTGTAAGAATCGTCAGTATGATTTGACGAATTGAAAAAAAAAATCTACACTCGAGTTTCTTTTCTTAAATACGCGTGGAGTAGCAGAGAAAATGTTCCTTTTCGCCATTTTTCGAAAGTTGAAAATTTTGTCAAATTGCTGCAAATTTACCGCCAATCTGTTTGAAAGCTTAGCACTGATTTATAAATAAACTACTTTTATAAATAAACACGCCAACTATTCTGCCTAACTTTACTGTCGAGAAACTTTTACGAAAATGTCAAAAAGTTTTTGACAAGGAAGACAAGTTTGTTTTCCAGTGTAATTCGTCCATATGCTATGTACCGTGTCTTGAAGTTACTTCGTGGCTGTAACGTAAAGACTGGCGATGTCGTTGGAAGTGTACTTTTAGCATTGATGAATTAATTATTTTTGCGCATTACTTTCGGTGACTCAATATTACTTATTCAGTTCGTTGGCAATGATTCTTCCATCAGGGTAGATTACTTTTCCCGCTTCGTTATGAAAGAACAGTAAATGGCTTATGTTACGAGGTTGAATATCAGATGTAACATGTAAGACGTGCAGGTTCATTAACTTTTGGGGTTGCAGGATGGTAAAAAGGGTTCATTGCGATGAATAAGGCGGGCAAACGGGGGAGAATGACATAAAGGAAGAATAGAGTGACGAGAGCGATGGTTAGGGTCGTAAACAAGGGTTTAATGCAATTGGCATGGTGACCATCCCAGTATTGATCTGTTGTGTTTCTCTTTTTCTATGATCTTGGTTCCCTTGGCACACAATGTACAATGCAGAAAACGGGCGCCTGAGCTACGAAAATCCCAATTACCAGCTGCATTTTGATTCCCTTCGCCTGGATGACGCGCTTAATTCCAACACTGAACCGTCTTTAGCTTCTTTGGCTTCGCTGGCAGCTCTTGGACTTGACATGGACATCTTGCCCTCGCAATTAGCTAACATGGTAAAACACGCTTCCTCGTGCGCGAATTTCTTTCTACTTTACTTATTATTTTCGTTCTTCTGTTTCTTACACTTTTTTTATTATTATTTGTTGTGGTAAACTACGTTGGCTCGTGGTCAGCCGAACTGTCAAACCGGACGATTTTGCGATTTTCCGACTATTTTTTAACTTATTCGCATTAGGTGCTTACTACCGTTCTACCTGCATGTAGTGATTTTAGTTGTTGAGCTGACGAATGGTTATTTTTTGTTGTGCGGATGCTAGTGTTTTACTTTCATTTGTCCTGGGCGTTCAACAATGTCAGTGCCACCTTTGGAAATCGGTTGGTTAAATATTTGTGACCAAAGAAAATCGTGATTTTTTTTTTATCCTGTAAAGGTATATTTGAACTCTTGAACTTTTTTTTTCGTGCGTTTTGGAAGAGTTATTTTGGTTTGTTTCATTTTTTATTCATTTCCTAGAAGTTTTTTGTAGTTTAGCTAATTCGATTTGATTTTCATTATGTTCGATCAGGGTAAGCCTGATCATTTGATCGTTGCCGTAAGGATTTGCTTTATTTCCCGGGATTTTTACCGATTTCCGTTTATTTGGTTAGTTATTTCGCATTTGGCACACTTTTGAAGGTCAAAGGCAGTTGTGTTTGCTTACGCGAAGCGTTTAGTAGAATATTTAATGACACATTGTTCTATTTTAGGACTTGGCCATGGAATTGGACCTGGTTTCACGTACGGGCGATAAATTAGGCATAAATCAGATGAACTCGACCCGAAATCGAAGAACGTATGCATCGTTGGATGTGCATTCGATGGGAGTGAACGTTGACGTGGGGCCAGTCATGAATCTCAGTAGTCCAGATTTCGATAATAACAGGTAAATTTCTTCATCATTCTCTTTTAAGGCAGTGCGAAATGGTTTGAGCTTTAGAGGGTGCAAAGTTCGAGATGCTTGAAAGAAGGCCTGCAAAGGATAAAGCATTTAAATTGCATTAAATTGGGTAAAGTTAGATTGGTTAAGTAACGGGTTTGGGAGAAGTTGGTTAGTTTTTTTTAGGTTAATTAAATTTTGTAAAATTAGTTAGGTAATTTGAATAAATTAGAATAAATTCGTGTGAGGTTTATTTAGTTAAGTTAGTAAGGCTGGGTTAGTATAAGTTAGGTTGAGTTAGATTCCGATACCTTGGGGTAATTAAGTCAGTTAATGCTGGTCATGTAAATTGTGTAAATTACGCTTGATTACCGTAGGTAAGTTAAGTAAGGCTAAATTACGTTTAATTAGGATAGTTAAGTTAGTTTAAGCTAGGATATTGACGCAAAGCCGTGTTAGGGTAGGTCAAGTCGGGTACCCTAAGGTTACGTTAGTCAAGCTAGGTTACTTTCTTTTGTTAAGTTTAGTTTAGCTTAAGGTGAGTAGAGTTAGGTCTGGGTTTCCACTGCGACCTAAACACGTGTTACCAAGCGACGTAAACGGATTGACGTGCTACCATAGTTCAGTAACACGATCGTGAGATGCATCTAAACACTCGTAAGTTATCGAAACTTATGCGGTAATCCGTGATGCTTTGTTCAGTAACACGTTTTCACATGGCAGTGGAAACGCAGCCTGAGTCAAATCGTGTAAATTTAAGTTAGTTAAGTTGGGTTCGTTAGGGTTAGTCAAGGAAGGTGATGTGAGCTTAGGTTACTTCATGGTTAGCAAGTTTGGTAATGTTATTTTCTGTATTTGGATAAGGGTAGGTTAGTTAAATTGTGTTACGTCAAGTTGTGTTTCTCAAATTGAAAACACTGTGTTGGAATGACTTATGCTATGTTAGAATAGTCTTAAGTTAAGGTAGTTAAAAGCTAATCGAACTAGTGCTTTTACAGTAGTTAAGTTATGTTAAGTAGAGCTAATTCACGATCTCGTTTTGATCTACGAAAATCACTTTCCAATCAATTCATGGAGGGTTTTTTTTTTCGCACAAACGGATCAACATACCTTTCGTCAGATGTCTTGCACTAGTTTCTACGAAATTTATCGTAAGGCGTGTGCACAACGTTAGGAGCTTCAATTGATTTTCTTTTTCGCTGTTCGATTGTTCTCTTCCAGGACTGGGCGTAGCAGCCTGACGGGCAATGTTTTCAACCGTAGCTACTCAAACTCCAATAATTTTTCCGAGAGGTAAAACTTTTCTACCGAGCAAACTACTCTGTTTTTGTCGTATTATTTTTTTCCTCCATACGTCTCACGTTTGCTCTGTTTACTGTTATTTTTCCTTTACTAGTTTTTAGCAAAAGAAAATAAAAAAAAACAGCTGTCTGGATCCAGGCTAATAGTGCAATTTCGTGTGTCTGGGAATAGGTCTGGAGATGCTCCCATGGATTTAGCGTCGCCGTCTTCCGAGGATAGCCCTGCAGAAGGCGATGCGGATGTGGGCGGGGCACGGGGTTCCACCAGTTCGTCAGCCTCCATGTTGTCTGTTAGTGAACCAGCTCCTGTGCATGGCAGATCCCATAATAACCAGCAGAAGAACTCATGGGCCAATAGCGAAACGTCCAACTTGAACAGTCAACACGATTTACATCAAACAGATGAGAAGGCGTGGCCCGGCTCTGAAGACGTTTTACCCCCAGGCTGGGAAAAGCACGAAGGTACGAACCTTCACTTGCGACTAATTGAAGATTTGGTACAATCTCGTTATAAAGCAGTAAAAAAAAATAGTTCAGTATTGCAGCAGTCCGTTACAACAGAAGCTTGATTTGGGCGCTTACGTAAATTGGGATATTGAAATTCATCTATATAGCTGACAGTATGTTATAAAAGGGTTCTGCGTAACGAGATTTTACTCTAGTATTACTTTTATTCGCGAAATAGAGCTTCACCGCGTTTAAGTTAGTGATTTAGTGTATGTAGGTTAATAAGTAAGTTAGTAAGAAGTTCAAAGTTTGATAAATAAGTTAGGGTGATTATAAATTAATAAGCTAACCATACGTTAGAAGTTTGTCAATAAGTCAGTGCTTTTATGATGTGAAAAGCATGTTAGTTGTAAATTAGTAATTTGTTAATACATAGTCACAAAAGATAGTTAATTAGTTTAATAAGTTAGGGTCTTTAGAAATTAATTAGTTAGTTTTCAAGTAAATGCTAGTTAATAAGTTAGTAGGTACGGTAGTTTGCAAGTTCACATGTGATAATTTTTTCAGTGTTTGTATGAATCTTAATTACCATAATTTTAGTTCAGTTCATTCATTGATAATCAATAGATTATTTCTGAGTAGATGCTGACGGGCCGTATTACTGGCACATTAAGAGTGGTACGATTCAGCGCGAGCCTCCGTCCAAGCCCACGAGTTTAGTGAACAAAGCTGACTTTAAACGGCAGATGATCAGAGAAGCCGAAGCCGTGGTGGGTTGGATGTGTTTTTTATTGATTTTCTGGCGCAATTGGGGTACGTTATTCATGCGTTTTTTTTCGGTGGTCTATCTTACTCACAGGCCATGCCGGATTGTATACAAAGTCCTGTGTTGCCGTGTGTACCGCGTAGCACAACCAGCTTTGCCTTATCGGATTTAGATGCCGGACGGTTTAAAGAAGACGCCGCATACAAGTATGTTTTTGATTCACTTGCAAATTTGTGAAGAATGGAAGGCAGTAAAGGAATACGACCAAAGAAAACTCTGTGTCGACATAAGAAGTGAATAGACAAGGAACACAAGAGAAATGGAAATGAAAGAAAAAGCTTAGCAATCTTGTAAAACTTAGGTTAAGTTTCATCAGCTAAAATAAGTTGTGGTAGGTTAAAGGCTCGTCTGATTAAGTTAGGGTAAGTTTGCTTAGGTTAGGTAAGGTAAGATTAGGTTGTAAGCTAGATACTGTTAGGTTAAGTTATTTGAGGGCGAAGGTGAAAATCAATTTAATTCGAATTTTTATTGCTAGGCGACGAAGTTATCCGGCGTCATTGGTATCAGATCCTAAAGAAAAGCCGATTCGTTTTGCGGTGCGGTCGTTGGGATGGGTGGAAATTGCGGAGGAAGATCTCACACCAGAGCGCAGCAGCAAAGCAGTGAATCGTTGTATCGTGGATTTGAGTCTTGGCCGTCATGATTTGCTGGATGTGGTGGGGAGATGGGGCGATGTAATTCTTTCTGTCTTTTATTTTCTTTGAGTTACCATGGAAGTACAGAAAGGATAATTGAGAGCTTTCTATTGTCTGTGTAGGGAAAGGATCTGTTTATGGATTTGGATGAAGGCTCGTTGAAATTAGTCGATCCCGAAACTTTGACTGTACTGAACACGCAACCAATCCACACAATACGCGTGTGGGGCGTGGGAAGAGACAACGGCAGGTAATTTACTCTTTTCAATCCTTCATAAAGCCTCCACATTAAAGAAAGAGAGGAGGGGAAATGGAGGACATAAAAACGCTAATCACTTTTGTTTCCTTCTCTTTCTTTTTTTACTGCTATCTCGCAAAACAAAACTTGGAAAAACGTAGGGAAAGGTAAAGCAAATTGGTGTGTCGTTGATATGGTTGTCGTTAGCGGGCTTAATTAATAAGCATGTTACCATTGTTTTGTACTAATTCACATTGTCGTGAAAATTTTGCGTACGTGACGGGATTTGATAAGTTTACAGTTTTATAAAGCTTACGATTGACGATGTTTTAAAGTAATTAGTTTGCTGTTGCAGCTATTAGCTTGCATTGTTTGCCTTCTTACCAGTGTTTTGTGTTTGTGCGTTTATTTACATCCTTGGTGTAAATAACATGCAATTTGAGTAACGTAAACTGTTAAAACAGCTAAAGCTTACTTATTTGCGTGTCAATAACATTGGAGTCTATTTGTTTGAGTACAGTAGCTCCGCTAGCGGAACTGAGGAATTTAATAACTTAGGAGTTCGTAGTGCGTTTGGGTCTAAGCAATGAACTGCGTGACGTCTATACATAAGTTCAAGACCCATCACTAGAAGCACCACCAAAGTAGCTGCCATTCTAAGTCTTTAGTTGTTCAGATCAATTCTTTTATGATACAGCACTTTTCCATGAGCGACTCTTTCATAGAAAGCTGTGCTTATTATTTAAATAACGAAGCTTCGCGTGTTTTATCATGGCATCTGAAATGGCGTTAAATCCACCAACACTTCTAGTGGAAAAGTTATGCGTCTGAAATTTTCAGTTTAATTTAAATTATATGCAGTGATAAACAAGAGTTGTTTTTTTTTTAATTTTAGTGTGTTCGATTCACTATTTTTGGATTTTCCTCTAAGCCAAAATTCAAGGTTGCCATCGGAGGCACTTTGTTTTTCTAATTGTTAGATTAAAATTTCGCTTTTTGTGTCACTGTATATAAATTGACTCGTGAAGTAAATGTAATAGATAAGGCACACATTGACGTATAGCGTAGAAAACAATTATATAGGCCTATATGACCGGAAACACGAATGTTAATGGCTGTGAACCAAGTAGCGCCTCTAGTGACAGGACGCCAAAGTTTTCTCAAGGATATTTCAATAAATGTTGTACTTAAAAAACGTTGGATTCTTTACGTTTGACTAGTGCTAAATAGAGCTTCACAATTGCATCACTAGAGGCGCCCCTAGAGTAAACGCCATTACAAGTCATTAGTAATTCTGACTGTTCGCTTTTGTGGTACTTTCTTGCACCATATTCCATACTAATTTATTTGGTGCGTGTTTTGAACTTTTATTTCCGTTTTTAAGTGAAAGTTAATATATAAAAGTTTTAAACGTTGGTTGCCAACGACACTAAGATGGCTGCGAGAACAGGAACGCCTCTAGGGGCATGACCGTAAACTTGTTGTGTAAGCATTTTTAATTCCGTGTTGGACTCCGCACTCTTTGATTTACAGCATGGTTTAAGCAGATTACTCCTGACAAAACAAACAAGAATTTATGGGCCACAGTATAATTTGTTTCTTGTCTGCATTTTCAAGGGATTTCGCCTACGTGGCCAGGGATCGAACTACCCGGCGTCACATGTGTCACGTCTTTCGGTGTGATACGCCAGCGAGGACCATCGCCAACACGCTCCGTGACATTTGCAAGAAAATTATGATTGAGCGCAACTTGGTCCAATCCCTGAGCAAATCCACGTTCCAAGACGCTGGCAGCAAAGCCGTGATCAGACCCAGCAATCTCCCGACCGAACAAAGACGGCACGTGAGCCGAGGTGGCCAATTCCTCGCGGGCCAATGCTTCCCCACACCGATGGAAGAACCACGGAAGGTTTTGAAAGCCAACTACGTGGGTTGCATGCCCGTAACGAGGCCGACAGGAATCGATGTACTCAACGACGCCATTGATCGTTTAGTCGGAACCATTCCGGCGTCGGAGTGGAAACAAGTCAACGTTTCCGTTGCACCTTCAGTTGTAACAGTCAGTCCACCAGAGGTAAATTACTTAGGCTGGATGTTTTTCTTCATTTCAATAGTAAAATCTTGCGGTAACGAACTTTGATGGATATTGAAGAAAGTGCTCGGTATAAACCAAGCTTGCTGTTTTGGAAGCCTTTGCAGCTGCTTTTTGTTAAAATCGTTAAGCTTTCCAAGCTGGCAATCATAGACATCGGGAGGATAGACAATGTCCATTAAACGGCAGATTTTTCAACGACGTTTTTCTTGCAAATTTAACACAAAATGACCTTTCTACTTGTTCGTTGTTGTCATTACTGCACCTGAAGCTTCAAATTTGCTATAGCGAACCTTTCGTATCAGAAAAGTGTTCGGTATGTCCAACTTAACATAAACATGTTACTATTCAAATCGTCCACTATAGCCCGTATTGGCTTTAAAAGGGCTATATTATATCACGATTCTACTGTTGAGTAATTCTTCCTTAATTTGAAAATAATGGATTGTATACGTATTATTTTATTAGGACGATTCCCAAATCCTGGTCGAATGTCGCGTCAGGTTCCTTTCATTCATGGGTATTGGCCACAATGTCAAACACTGTGCATTTATCGTCCATACGGCCCACGATGAATTCCAAGCCCATGTTTTCGCCTGCGAACCCTCTTCAGGAGCTTTGTGCAAAACCATTGAAGCAGCTTGCAAGGTAAAATTCCGAATAAATAAGTATCGAACATAAAGAAAATAGGAAATTGGAAAACTGAAACAAGGAAGCATAGTAAAAATAAACAATAATTAATATATAAGAAATGGAAGTAACAAAGAGTTTAAATTAATCGAGGGAAAAATAAAAATAAAAAACAATGAAAGTCAGTGAGTCACGTAATTGAACATGAAATAGAGCGTAACTAAACACAATAGGAATTTCAACATACGGTTCTGTCTAGCTCCGGTACCAGAAGTGCTTGGACGCACACGGGGCACTACGCGGTCGATCGACCACCGTAAGCCAAAGCAATCCTGCGTTAACGCCCACAGGGAGCGCTAGGAGCTTGGAGAGCATAGGAGCCGCTTTGAAATCAGTTTGGGGTTCGATTTCGTTGAAACGCGACAAGGCCCATGCTGGAGGCGGTACGTTAGGTGATTCCTGAGATGAGGCTTCGCCCTCCCAGGTATTATTGTCACATTTGAAGCGTGAGAAACATAATAAACATTCATAAAAAAATGAAGTAAAAAAAAACTCTCGGAAAATCTTTAAAAACTAATATTGAAATGGGTTTCCTAATCTTTATTTTTTGTGTGTGTCTTTCATTTTAGAGCGTTTCTGAAGAGGGCGAAGTGACGATGAACCTGTTAGGAGCTTCAGATACAGACAGCCGATCCATTGACGTATAAAACCTTCTACTATTAATACTGAAGAAACCCCGAGAAGAGGGTGCGGCTTAAGGAAGATGCAAAACTAAAGAGAGAATTTACGCTGCAGAATGGAGTTTTAGTATTCTGAAACGCTTTTTGTTCGACTTTTTTGGTTGAGTTTGGGACCCGTTTTATAGTTCTGGCTCCCTTTCTCTCTCAGCTTGAATTTTATCTGCTGGACGGACCAAACCAATGGTCTAGAATCGTCGACACTCCCATTCCCTGTTATTTTACGTATTGTTGCTTCAGATTCCTCGAATAGTTAATTGAGAACAAGCATAACTTGGAGTAAACGAAACATAATGCCATTTTTTTCATTTAAAAAGCCAGAATTTTACACCGTAGTGCCATGTTTTGGATTCCTTGTCGATTTTGTGTTTCTGCCTCTATAACGACACTAGTAATTACTACTTATTACTGCTGCTGAAAAAAAAAGCCATAAAATTGTACATATACTAACAAATGCTTGTAAGATTGATGACGAAGGAAGAAAATCGTGCTGCAACGTCGAAGGGCATTTGCAGAAATACTCTCAATACTCTTAAGTACTTTACTTTCTCGCGATGGCGCCACTTAAGCTAGCAGCCAAAACAGGAGTGGCACCGAAATAAAACGAAATCCCATTCCTTTTTTTTTTTTTTTTTTTTTTTTTTTTTGGCGAATTTGGCTGATCGGGAAATAAAATTTTCCAGGTGGTTGTAAAAAGTTACATTTTTTTTTGTTTGTTTTTGTTTTGGATGCAGTAATTTCAACGCCTTTGCTTCATTTTTGTGTGTACCCTGTGTCCTATGCCCCTGTAAGAAATCCAGTTTACTAAAGGAGAATTGGAGAAAAATAACTCGCTGCGCCGTTTTTTCGAGGAAAGGTCTCATGCAGCTATTTTAGTGTGTATTGTACAGCTAGTGGCGAGAATCATTGCAGCTTTATTTGGTGGGCACCTATTTTTGCATTAGTCTATGTAACAAAGAAAGCGGTTTATTAAAATGTCGTCTTAACTTCGTTTGAAGGTCGTCTACTTCATGACATGCGAAAAGAAATAAAACCGGGTCAGCTGTTTCAGCGGCGATCACGACTCTGCGTATACAGAGCGCCTTCATTACAAAGACAGCAGAGAAGGAACTGAATTCGACAGTCGAGTTTTGGATCAAAACATTTTATACATATTGCCGAGAAGTTGGAAGAAAATTCATTGAACAAATTTATTAGAAAAACCTCACAGTTAAGCTTTCTTGGGAAACGAGTCATTCGATAATTTGACTTAACGTTTCATTAGAGCCTTTCTGAAGGTAGTTGTTAACAAGAAATAAGACAAATTTTTTAATTAGTGATGGAATTATAGCCGGTGGAAATTGTCTAAGTTTCTTAGATGAATATTTCAGAGCTAATTGGCAGATATAAAACGTTTCGGTCAGTACAGTTTAAGGCTGTCTATCTGTACACTTTCAAGTAATTTTCGAAAAATCTTTCGCTAAGAACAACGAAAATTTACTCGCTTATTCCAGATGTATTAAGAAATTTTTGTAACGTGTATTGTTGGTGCGCTATTTGAGTTAATTTAATTTCAGGTTTTCGTCAGATGGATTCCGTTACCCAACTCCAAGCGGCTTTTGTAAAATGTTGGGTCATTTACCCATTATTGAGAAGCACTGAGTTAAACTGACAAGCTTAAAGATTTTTGAGTTTTTGGCATTGGCAAATTAAAAAATTTGAATGTCTTCATCGCCAACAATTGGCTTGGCTGGTGAAATTTTGTTGTAAAAATTTTTATGTAATCACCTTAATTATGTCCGCAAACTTTACCGTCAATATTTAATTGGGCCAAAAGTACTTCAACTCCACCGTGACCTTAATTCTTGTGGCCAAAAAATGCTAGCATACGTTCTTTCCGTGACTTCTGACCTTTTTCAATTAGACCCTATTTCTGTTTTTTCTTGTAGAGCCGACATCTTCGATATTGTTAGAAACCAAAAAAAAAAGCTTCAAATTCAGGATGCGTTTTCTGTATGAAGAATATCGAGTGGCCTCGTTTTCAGTCCGTTTCTGAGGCTGTGAATGATAGACAAGAAAGCAAGTAATGACACTAAATATGGCCCTTATCAAGCTCAATACATTTCGTAAAGAGATAATTGAATCTTACTCAACGTAACACATGATAACCCTTCGTTTTTCATCTCTGTGCCAGATCTGTAAGGTATTTGACGCGCTTCAAAGAAAACTGTCGAAATTTCGGTACGTTTCGGTGATACCACAGGATGGATGATCTGTTTTTTTAAAAAAAAAAAAATTAAAAACGTTCAGCACAATCTTTCAATTAAACTAACTTGCTACCAATACGGTAAAATACGCATTCAGTAAGTTCGAAAGCTCCATGCAAGTTTAACTGTCGCTATGTATAGCTTTGAAAATTATTCACTAGTGTTGTAGAAATCTTTTTGCACGTTCCCTTATACTGTAAAAACAGTCTCACCTTTAAAGGGCAAGAAAACCCTTGAAAACCGTGTTCACAAGGTTGGGGTGTTTCTTCCCCCGTTAATCGATAAAGGGAAAATGCCCTAAAAACGGGGATTTGTAATGCCCAAAAACATTAAGGCATTATACCGCAGAATTTTTGCGACATTAAATGCCTATAGTTAGTATCTATTCTGAAAAATAATGTCCGCTGCGCCGAATGACGGCGATGGAAGTCTCCTAAATCAGCGCGTATTACACACCAAAATTTGTTTCAAAGTATTTCGAAAGTATGATGTTTCTGCCCCTAAGTATGGCAAATAAGATCCCTAACTAGGTGGAGCATAAAATTCGCACATTTACATGCAGTGCAACGTGAAAGAAAAGAATGCTAATAACTATTTTTGGTGATAACTGAAAGCCACGTTTCGTTTCGGTCCCTGCATTTTTAAAGACATTATTCGTTATTCAAATTACAGTTATAAAAAGAGCAAAAAATTGCAAGAGATTGCAAAAAAAATAATAATAAACCACTAAAACACATTAGGCACGCAATTGCTCCTGGACAGAGAAGATGAAGCTAACATCTTAGAATTAAGAAGCTTTCCACTAAAGATAGTTCCACGAAGGCAGTCCAACGACGGGGGAAATTTTTGCTTTCTGATTCCAAAAATCCGATGTTCTTTCCAAGCACCACACTGCGAAGCACTTGTTCACGATATTTTTTTCTAAAATGTTTCGCTTCACATGATCAACATCTGACACGCCATTCTTTGAGAGGAAACTTTTTTCAAAGTTATGACAACCACAAACGAATTTTTGTTTATGACTACAAACGTTGTCCCCATTTTAAGCGGAGCGTCACAAACACTGACTCAATTTGTAACCGCACTGATATACTTGAAAGGAATGGATATTCCGGGGAATATCCTCCCCACTCTTGTATAGTGATAAGAAATGGACAACAAAATAGCAAATGACCTTCTTTGTTTGACTTATGCCAACAGCATTTTTGTTAAACTGGTATTATTGCTTAATCTTTTTCAAGCTTCCCCCTACCTTGTTCTCAGAAACAGTAAATGATTAATAAATTTCCCACAACTTACTGTTATAAGGGTTACGTCTTTTGCAAACCCATTTCCAACGGTAAGTGAAGCTTACAGAACGGCAAAGTCCAATTTTTAACGGCACAAACCCATTATGTAAAAGGCGTTGCCCCATTGATTAATTGTGGGTTCCATTTTTTTAACTGGGAATTTGTTGTTTGGATTTACAAGTCCTCATTTTTGGCGGGCGCTTTTTTACGGTGTACGTTATTCCTTATAAGAGCGAGCAAACCGTGAGGGTGTAGCACTTGTAGCCGAAAAAGGCAACGTTCGTACCTTTTGTCATTCTAACCACCGTGGAAGTAGCCAGTTCCTTTTTTATTTGCCTAGTGACTGCACCATAATATTGTCAATAAAGTACAGAACTTCGTGATATCGAGAGTTTTCGTATTCACCCCTTTGTCAGCGTTAGAAATTGACATTGCGCATGCTAACTTGGCTTTCATTGGCGTTCTACGGTCAGACTACCCTTGACGCTTTTAGTCTTGATTAAGAATTTCGACCACAATCATGAATATACTGTTCACTCTAACACTAATTTGCTGGTACCTATTACTGATCAGATACTGTGATGGACTTGTACATTGGCATCGCTTTGCTACCAGTCTAAGCTACGCGAATCGGAGACTGGTGACCAACACCAGCGAATATTTCGACCCACTCTATTATCCCAAAGGTCAGGATCCCTCGAAATACTTAAATTTTACTTTGCGATTCTACTGTAATCATTTTATTGAGATTTCAAACGGAAATTAATGAGTGAATTGTTAGATTTGCCACTGGTACAGGCACGGATGGACTGTAGCCGCAAATGCGCTTCAAAT
>JAGQDJ010000261.1:0-53222 GCA_022885665.1 Triops longicaudatus | reverse complement strand
TTCCTCTGAGATGGCGAGAGGTGCACGAAGAACGAACTCTTGAGGTAGAGCTTCCTCGTTAATATTCGACAGGGAAGTAGTACTTCTTACTGCAATGCTACGCTTCACGGCCGCCTGAGAGTAAACAAATTAATAAACGATAAAAATAAACGATATGATAAAGAAATGAACTGAAGACAAGAAATTTCCTCACCTGCTTAGCAACATCTTTCAAGTGTTGTGCCTCGTCTTTACCCGTTTGCTCAACTAAGCTGTTAAAGAGACTGGTCTTGGTCTCCAACAACGCACTCGGCTCATCAAATTCCTATGCGAGACAAACACAAATAAATGTAAAAAAGGTAAAGAGACACACGGAAAAGATATAAATACAATGAAGAAAAAAAACGAATTTTAAAGCTAAAATAAGCGTAGGGAATACTACATTATCTATAAGACAGAAACATTGACACACGAAGTGGAAAACGAAGCCTTACTTTGAGCAATCCTGCGTCCATGACCATTACTCGGTCAGAATCCATGATCGTGTTCAAACGATGAGCGATAGTAAGAACTGTGCAATGCTGGAACTTCTCTCGGATCGTTTCCTGGATCAATTCATCCGTCCTAACAGCAAACACGCGTAGGTAAATACTGACCTTTGAAACCTCTTGTATTATTGCTTTACTTGGGATCCACATTGGCAGTAGCTTCGTCTAAAACGAGAATTCGGTTCTGTCTTAAAATGGCTCGGGCGAGGCACACCAGCTGTCTCTGTCCCACCGAAAAGTTTGAGCCTCCTTCCGCCACTTGGTAGTCCAGCCCTTGAGGCAAATCTGCCACAACATCTTTCAATTTAACCTAAATAATACAGAAATATAGATTGTTAAAAAGAATACTATCATGAGCTCCGATTTACTTCTTCCAAAACTTTCCAAAGAGACTCATCAGCGAATTCTCCAAAGGGATCCAAATTTCTTCGCAAAGTGCCCGTAAACAGGACTGGGTCTTGTGGAATAATAGATAAACGCGAACGCAAGTCATGCAAGCCAATTTCTTTACTGATGATTCCATCAATCCGAATCACTCCCTCAGGTTCCGTCATCCGAAACAATGCAGCGATGAGTGACGATTTGCCTGCTCCTGTTCTTCCAACGATTCCCAACTAAAAAGTTTGGGCAATTAAGAAACAGAGTCCTTAGACATTTTTATAAGAAACCTTTTCTTTCGGGCGAACAGTGCACGTGATATTCCGCAAAACTGGAGGATCGTACTCGGAATAGCGCAGTGTCATGTTTTCGAATTTAATTTCACCTCTTGTCGGCCAATCTCCAGGCGGCTTTTTCCCTAAGAATTATTTCAGTAATAGCGAATTTCTTGTATTCAGAGTAAAGACACTTAATTAAGTAAACTACAGTACCTGGGGCAGATTCCAGCGGCGCTTCCGACGGCAGCTTGCTGTATTCCATAACTCGCTCTACGGACGTCATCTGATTCTCTACTTCGGTTGATTGGCGCACACCCCACTGGAATGCACCCATAATACCCATTGCTGACGAAACAACTAAACCGGCATCACTACTCGTTGTCACTGAAAATAAGAGTTTATTTTCATTTTACTAATATGACCTCTGCGTTCTCTAGAAAAATAGGAATTTACTTTCTGTCATGACGAGACATCCGTACGTAACGCAGGCTAAGTAAAAAACGCAAATCCAATCCAGCCAAATGCCAAACCAGCGCGCTGTGGTCATAAACAAGTACCATGCTGACGAGTGTAAGTCTTGGTGTAAGTCAAATTCGATTTGGAAAATTTCTTCAGCACCATGAGCTCTTACGGTAGTCAAACCCACCAGTGAAGCAGAAAGATGTGAGAAAACAGGCGACCGAGCTAAAATAAAACGCCAATAAGTACCCATGTTTTCTTTTACGCTTTCACTTTGTGCAGCAAAAAGCTGTGTTATTTCCATAGGTAATTATTAATTTAAGTACACTAATATGATAAAATGTTAAATACTTACTAACTCCTTCAAGACGTTTGACATCTCGTGCTGTGCAGAGATAATAGGCTCGGAAGTAATGAAAAACAACTCCTAGGACTACACACGGCAAAAGTAGCCAAGGGTTCACAAGTCCAACAACAATACAAACTCCAAAAATGCTTAAAAAGATCTTTTTTTAAAAAAATTAGCTAGTTCTGGGTATTAAAAAAAAATACCAAATTATTACCGTTATCACGTCGAACATTGTGGTTGGAAGCATTTCATCCATTGTGCCTATATCTTTCGAAAATCGATTCAGCGTACGACCTGAAGGTAAATCACAAAACAAATGTAATTTTTCTTTGTCACATCAATTCTGCGAAAAATGGAGCTTGAAGTTTACCCACCTACTGGGTTCACGTCAAAGAACCGTACCGAAGTGCGAATCACAGCACTGAACATTGTATTATGCAGATTCACGGACGCTTTCATACAAACCAAAAAGAAAAGAATCGTCCGGAACATTGAGAATATGAAAAGGCCTCCCACAATCGCCGTATAGACATAAATCCCAACATAAGTGTCCACTTCTTGCAAGAATCCTGCTGTAATAGATTGTTCCCCCGGAATAAGCGTGCGATTAATGGGCGTTGTAACGGTTGAAGTAGACAGAGACACGTTGTCAAACTGGTACACTGGAGCCAATCCGTCGAAAAGAGATTCTGATGTGTGGTTGTGCGATGCCTCCAAGCGACGTGCTCTCCGTTCCTCACCATTAGTCCTAAAGCAGATTTCTTATTTTATTTTCTTTCATATGGAAAGTTAGTTTACCATATAGTAAGCCAGTAATCGGAACCACTGAAGCAAATTTGAGTAACAATATTCAGCAGAACGAGCATAAAAGCCGCGAACCATCCTCCTCCAGCTTTGAAATAATCAGCGTACACTTTGGCTGAAACACAGCCTTTTGAACGAGTTTCTGCTTCTTGTACTGGAGCAGCTTCCTACATAAAACAAAAAGATTACATACTTTTTGTAAAAAATTAAAAAAAGAATGGTAAAAAAAAAAGATTATTAAAGTCTGTAAAAAAATAACAATCAAGAATGTAAAAGAAAATAATCTTTTTTAGGAGTTTTTGTTTCCAGAAAAAGAAAACAGAAATGAAAAACAGGGTGAACATGATAAATTTTCGTCTAACTAAAGAATAACGAACGCACTTCTTCTTTTTCGGATGAAATAGAAATGGAGCGATGGGAAAGGGACGTTGAGTTCATTCGTTGTCGAAGGGACCCTTGAGATTCTGACGGTCTTCGACTCCAGTTTCCTTCAACGGGTTTTTCGTCATCCGTTTCTTCTTCCCTCGTAGCCACTAATTTAGCAATGTCGATTCCCTTCGTCTGCAGCTCAGAGAAAGTGCCTATTCCTTCCATTGCGCCCTACAATATTCGGACCGTGATACGGACCAATCTTAAACGTTCACGAAAATTACCTCTTTCAAAACTAATATGTGATCTGCTTCTCTAAGGTACTGAACTTGATGGGTCACTAAGACACGAATCTTGTCCTTGAGGAAACCCATAATACTGCGGTCAAATAAATGTCTCCCAACGTGGGTGTCCACAGCCGAAAGCGGATCGTCCAGCAAATAAATATCTGCGTCTAAATACAATGCACTAAAACGAAACAGTAATATACGTTACTTTATACTACAAAGAATGAGCATATGAAAAGACCTAAATTTAAACGCATAAAAAATTAAATAAAACGAGGAGGTCAAAGACACCCTGTACGTCAAAGATGATACTTCAAGTACACGTGTAACTAACGAAACACATTTGAAGCTTTAAGAAACAGAATGACGAAGTCAAACTCACCGCGCTAAGTTCACGCGAGCTTTTTGGCCGCCAGAAAGCGATACTCCTTTTTCGCCTACGTGGGTTCTGTCACTGTGTGGTAGTAAGGCCAGATCCTTGTCTAGTGCGCATGCTTCCAGAACTTGCTGGTAGCGTTTAGCGTCATAGTTTTGGCCGCAAAGAATGTTTTGACGCACAGTGCCAGAGAAAACCCACGGCACTTGCGAAGCATAAGCGACTTTACCCTTTACTGACAGTCCACCTCCAATTAAAGGTAATTCTTGTAGTAACACATGAAGCAACGAAGACTGGGAATTGGAAACCAAACGTATTAAAACTAACAGACCGAACATGAGAAAATAAGTGAATTCTTACTTTGCCAGAGCCTACTGGCCCCACAACCGCTAATAACTGTCCAGGTTTCGCTGTACAAGAAATGGAAGACAAAGTAGGTTCATCCGCTTCTTTTAACCACTTGGCTGTGGCGTTTGTCAAGTTAATAGAGCAATCAACCAACGGAGGACGTACAAATTCTTTACCCACGGTTTCTTTTTCATCCAACAGAAGGAATTTCTGAACGAAACGAGGAGTAAGTGGCTGAAAAAGTCAAACAAAAGTAAAATTGTACCTGTAATCGTTCGATGGAAACCATTGTTTCGGCGGCCATGCTGATAGCACTGGGGAAAAACAGCGTCATAACTAAACGGATATTGTTGTATAACGCCAGGGTCACGAAAACCTAATGAAAATTGGACATAAAATCCCTTACGTTAAGGAAAGTACAGTTGGAATTTACTTTATCGGCTGTTAATACATTGCCAGTAAGTACGAAAATGAGGAACGTGACGAATAAAATGACCTTGGAGGAAGTGTAAAACAAACTCATATTAAGGGCCCTGTAATATGAAGTCTTCTTAATAACTTCCACTTCTTTCCTATGAAAACAGCAAAAGAAGGTGTGAATATTAGATACAATTCAAGAATTGTTTGCTTTTCGACTGCTCTTACTTTCGGCAAAGTTCAATAAGACTAGCAAACGGCTTTTCCCACGTATACATTTTGATTACTCGCATTCCTGATATAATTTCATTCATAATACGGATTCTTTCATCCGTTCGAGTGGCAGTTTTGAGCCTCATTTCCGAAAACACTTTGCCAATCCAGCCTATACTCAGAAAATATATTTGTAAAAGAGTTCAGCAAAACACCGGAAAATATTATTCTTGAGTACCTTGGAACGGTATGTAAAGCACTAGTAAGATAAGGCCCGCCAAACAGGAAGGACCGAGCTCATACCAAAGAATGCCTAAGATAATGGCAGTTTGTAGGGGACCAACCCACAAGTAGTGTACAAACAGGACCGAATAATCGAAGCGGTTAACATCATTTGAAAGCAAATTCACCATTTGTCCAACTGTAGTTTGTCCCAGCGCACTTTTGCTAAGTCTTAAACACTGCAATTATATAAAAAATTTATTCAGTATGCAAAACTGACGGATATTTTATGAATTGCGCACCTTCCTGTAGACGAGGGAACAAGAAGCCACGCGAAGTTTCATCCCGACATGCTGGACACCATGAAAATACGGATGATGTGTGAAAATGTAAAACGCAGATGAAAGGACAACACCTGTTCCATACAAGTACGCTTCCCATTTTTGGATGCCAGTGCCTGGTTGAAAAGATCTGACCAATTGGCCCAGGCAGACTGGTTGAATGACTCTAAACAATATAGATATACGATTAGCAATTTAGGAAGCTTAATTTTGACTCTTTAAACATATCGAGCACGTAGCTCCCGCACGGTATACTATTATTCCTTATTTTAAAACAAAATTACAAGAATTACCTGAGACCACACTCCTCCAGAAAAGCTAAGACTCCCGGTTTCATAAAATCCCACGCGAAACATCTTCTTAATGCGCGGTAAAAACTTGGCTTCTTTGGCTTCTCTCCTTTCACGTGTTTTGCTGCTTTCTGCAACTCTCTGTTCCATTCTCTGTGATTATTTCAACAAAAAAGTTAATTTCAATGTCACATTGCATGAATACATTACACTACTGCCCTAATATGGGATTGTCTTATCGTAACATAAAACTGAAAGAAATAATAACAATAATCTTTTTCTTACTCAAGTAAAAAGATACTCTCGTTGTTCTACCGTTTTATCTCTCAAGTCGCGCACTGGCAGTAATACATTTACAATACACTTTTTACATCAATGCGCATTTTTTAATTACTAAACTAATACAAAGGATAACAAACCAGGAGAGCAAAGCAAATATATGCTGAAAAAGTATTATTAGGGGCACGTATGCTAAGACAAACCGAACACGGGAACTTGAACCATGAGGACAAATTGCTTAGGTTAACTGTTTGGTTTTACACGATGGCTTAAGTTAACAAACACCTTTCGTACTAAGCAACATTTAAACATGAAAAACAACCCCAGAGTTCATGACGACTCTTGTACCCTTTTCCTAGGGCACTGTTCTTCGAGAAGTAGTAACGTACATTTGTTCTCCAAAATCACTGGGCTTATATTGTCAACGAATAAAATTATCTATTTTTATGCGCGTTATAGGTACTTTTGATTACATGTTCTCCCTCGATTTGTTTGTTTCCTAAAGTGCTTCTTTTGGATAAAAACTTCACTGGAATGACAAAAAAGCTTTCCTAAATTTAATCTGGGCCTAACTTACAATTACTCAACTAACTTAACCTAATTTAATTTAACCTAGCTTAATTGACCTATCTTTTTAATGAATTTTCCCATGTCATGTATACACACACCTGGCTAAGTGCGTTTAAATAGGATGCAATAAGGGTACTTCTCGGTGCTTTTTATACGCTCGGTGTCGTTATATGCCCGTGACTTGGGAGGTTTAGAAAGGTTCTGTTAGGTTCGAATGGTTTAGGCTAGATGAAACTAGGTTAGTTATGTAAAAATTTTACGTTAGAGGCGCTCAAAACCAGAACAAACGGATGGAAACACTGTAGTGCTCATGGTAAACTGTGACGCTATTTGACACCTTTTTTGTAAAAATTGTCGTATTTATGACAAATATTTTAAATTCACTTCTTAACAACACAACTTACAACTCAATCTACTTGTGATTAAGCTAACTAGTTCGAAAGTTTCGCTCGAAAAGCTCTAGGGGCTGAAAACAAGAAACGTCCACAAACTAAGCCCACCAGGCCACGAGGCCTATAACAGACGAATACCTAATTTTCTATTACACGTGCCGTGGACTTTTTCTTAGCCTCGACAGCTTTTTGAGTGAAACTTTTGCACAAGTTAGCTAAGTAGTTGAGTTACAATCGCTAATTTTTTCTTTTTTTTAAAAAAAAAGTACGATTAGGGGTGTAACCGTAAAGTACCACGTTACAAGCTTTTAGCATTAGATGTTTTTCACTGTTTCATCACGTAACGTATCGAAAGTTGTTACACTTAGAGGATGTTTAACTTTATATTGGCAAACCTCACATGGATTCCTCGAATTAAACTAAATTAAACCCAGCGGAAATAAGCTCTTTTTTAGCTGGACAAATTATTTAAAGGCGGGATATCTATTTGGTATTTGACTTCGTGGTTTTGGAACACACACCAAAAGTATGTAGAATACTTACCTTTCTAGTGTTTCTCCTAGTGTTTTCGATGAATCTTCCGGCAAGATTTGATATAAATCAGTAACTTCTAGATCCTTCTTGTAGCCAAGTTTAAGAAACGGGTTTAGCCACCTGTTAAAGAAAAGTAGTCACTTTGGTTATTTTACTTTATTTTTTCACGTCATGTCATTTAAGTGGAGATCTTCTGTTTACAAAGCTGGAAAAACCACGTGGTATCGGTATCCCTAACTATGTTAAATCAATAGGGGAGGCGTTACCAAGCTCATTTGGCCTTCGGCAATAAGCTCGTGTTATCCAACGTGACCCAAAACTAGTTCCACCGTGTGCTATGGACAAATATGCTGCAAAGCATTTTCTCTAAATCTATCCAAGTTAGCTTACAAGAGCCACCGAAATTAAGTCCAGCGAAGGGTCTCTATCACAGTGCAAACATGATTTCGAAAAGGCGATAAACTAACGAAAACGAAGGGAGTCCCCGTTAATTCTTCGAGCTCCCTTGTGACATCCACAAGCTAATGGGTTCAAGATTGGCCGATGGGATAAAATGATAGATGAAGCACATGAGAAACATACCAGAAGAATAGTATGGAGAATAAATTAGCTGTGGCCTGTGGATTTTTGGGCAAATTATTTTTCGATTGCTGATCCATTGCGCCGTAATTAAATTACACCGAATTTAGACACTAACACAGTGATCGTCATACGTTGAATGCGAGACCGGTAATACTTGTGAGGTTGCTGCACTTAAGCACCCAGTGAGTCTGCACTGCTCATCGACGACAGCTCAACACGGCTTGCCAAAATCCTGCCTGCGACTGAGCAAGACGCATAACAGCGCGTGAGCATAAGGAGCGACGGAAGCTACCCTATAGGCCACTATCCTATGCTTGAAAAATAGTTTCACTTGCCGCGGGCAAATTTAGACAAAGCATCTTATACAACCTAGGCGCGCTTCTTTTTAAAACCGCAAGCTCGGCGTACTGCTGCCCGTAGTTGGCCTATTGTTATGTAATTTCTGACTCTTCTTATGTAATTTCTGCTTATTTCGTAACCTTATCACATTACCACAACTTGTGTGCTTTCGTGTAACTGGGTTTGCTTAGCTGTTTACAAGTAACACGTGGATGTCACTCCTTTTGGCAAAATCATGATGATGAGGAGAAGGATGGTAGCATGACATGGCAGAATTTCAATTTCCTTTCCTGAAAAACAAATTTATGATGGGTTATGACCAGTCACGATACGTAAGCAAGGGAAACGAAGAGTATAGCTAAGCATACAAACGATTGTATTTAGGCAGACTAATAGTGCGTCATTAAGTTCATGAGTATTTCCGCTAAATACACTTCGTTTTTGTACATCCTTCCCAGATTTTCGGCGTTGTGGATAACACGATCTTCCTTATCGTCCATTGAGACCCGGACAGTCGATTGCCAAAACTCGTGCCAATCTGACGGAGTAAATATTTCGTGCTGGGCAAGGAAAGAAGTAAAATTGGCCCGCACCTATGACGAAATGTAGCGTAACGTATAACGGTGTTTAATATTATGGAACACATGTTTTTAATATTCTAATTTAGGGTACGAATTGTACGCAAAGTTTCGGTTACCTCGCCAATGCGAGCGTTGATAGGCTTTAAGTAAATGGGGTCTGTTGGTCTGTGGTTATTAGAGCCCGTCCCTCTATCGAGAATGCGACCGATCAGCATTCCTAAGAAATTACCTGGAACAACCTAAAAGTCCATTGTTAATATTTTTGTCAATACAAACCTACGGATTAGTTTGTCTTAAAAATTCGAGTTCTTGTAAACCTGTCGGATTTTTTCCTTTATAAGTCTCGCAATTTGGAAGTTGTCCGCAGGTGCTTCAGGGATTTCGTCCTCAATAAGCCTTGTAATACTTTCAAGGCCTGGTTACAATTGAAATAGACATTAGCACTTTTATATATGAGGTATCACGTATCTAAAAAATTATGCCTTCTCTTACCTTCCGAAACCATGGCTTCATAGAAAAGTACGAACTCCCTCGTGCCTAATTCCAAAAGAGCATTTGCGTGCTCATGTGCTCCTGGTGCAATCAGACATTCCCAGGATGTTAAATCAATACAACATGGAAAGATTTATGTCTTTCTTACGTTCTAATGATTCGAACAAGAGCAAGAGATCATCTTCGGTAATCGAAGTCTGGGGATCTTCCAAAAAATTGCTGCTAACGCCGAAAAGTTTGCCCCAGGCGCTGTCGATTTCAAATCCTGCCTGAGTGACTCGTTGGTCAACGAAATCTTTTATCGTGAATAGGTTATAAGAGTAATTCATCCTTTTACTAAAAAGTATCCATGTTCAGAACAGACACGTAGACTTCGTTTTTCTTAACTTACTCTTCGTCGTGTTCCAGCTCGGGAGCGATGGCGAATATATTCGATTCCAGCTTATCGAACATCGTATTGAAATACATTCTCATTTCTTGTTTAGTCAAACTTTAGTAAAGCACATACATTATTATGGAAGAATAACTTTACCTAGCAATGTCGATCGAACTTCAGGGATTATACTGGAATAATAGTACTCCTGAGCCGAAAACCTCTCACATTGTAGCACATTCAGAACCAAACAAGGTCCGAAAACAGAGAGAAAGTAGCAGAAACTGACTGGAATCTGAAAGTGAATTAAAAACTTGTCGTATTTATCATTATTATCCATGAATTTCTCAAGCTTACGTTCATAGTTAAGACACAAGAAAAATAACTTCGCATTTTAGACAAGTCTATTATACTGACAGAGAAATTGACACGTCGGACAACTAAAACGTGTCCATTTGCTTAATATTCTCACGTTGATAAAATTTCGTGATAAACACACACCTGACTATCTTTCTTACAAACATATTTGATTCTACTTAAAGCTTTGACTTCTGGAATCCAGGTCCGAAATTAAAGACGACACTAAATTTGAAGCACTGGGTTCTTTCCCCAGAAAGTTCTGCAGCAATTGCCTCGGAGGAACTCCACCTCCATGGGCTAAGAATCCTTGTCTATAGGCTTGACCGGATGCGCTGCTTAAAGGATCTTTCTGAAAATAATCGTGCCAAATCCAAGCTGCTACAGCTCTGGACATCAAATAAGAATAATACTTCGCTCCGTAACCGACCAAATGGCTAAATCGTAGCTGCCATGCCTGAAAATAAGAATTAGTTTAAACCTTTAGATCTTGAACTCCTTCAAGTTTTACACAATACTTATTAATTTACCGTATTTGGCACATATGGTAACCCATAGTATGCTTTCTGAACTTGCTCCAATACTTGCGTGGTGGAATGCTCGCTGGGAGGCTTTGTATGCAACACTTGGTCAAGGGCGGAGTAGAAAACTTGTTGCTGCATTTCCGCTGCTCCGAAAACATGTTTAGACGCGCACAACGCGTGCAATTGTTTGTCATTTAACGGTTCGCCAGTGCGGTAGTGTCTTGCAAATTGAGACAATACCTAAAAAAAGAAGAAATGTAATTCTTTCCATTTTAAAAGCATATCAAAAGTAATTAGTATGTAAAATATATGAAAAAATATATACCCTAGGATCAGCAGCAAAAAATTCCATAAGAACGGAAGGCACTTCTGCTAAATCTGTCGCGCACCGCGTTCCTGTCACATGTTGGTATTGAGTACGAGCTAGCATTGAATGCATGGCGTGTCCCATTTCATGGAACAGATTATCGGCCATGCCAGGGTTGAGTAAGGGCGGAGTTCCTCCATAAGCGGCAGGCAAATTCAACATAAGCACAACTACAGGGTTCTGTATGAAACATACTTAGTTAAATCATGTATCTGACTAGAAGTCTATTTAAGTACTTGATACGAATTATCAGGTAATAACTTTCCACCGACAATAGTAAAGTGGCAATCTTGATGCGGTTTGCCTTGTCTTTCAAAAAAATCACAGTAGATATGTCCCAGCAATCCTTCCTTTTCGTGGACAACTAGAAAAATAAATGAAGATGTCATAATACTCAAGTGCTTCGTAACATTATAAGAAACAAATAATTTAAAATTGAATGGAAAGTCAACAATGAGACAAAGCAAAAGTTTACCGTGACAGGTGCAAGCCTACACGGCTACGTCAGTAAAAAAATGAACAGAATCCACACAATAAAATAAAATTACGAAATCGTTCGAAAATAAGAAATAAACTGAAACGAAGAGTTGAAAAATGATAAAGGAGTACAATATAACTACTAAAATTCATCACAAAATCAATAAACGGAACGAACACAATATAACTTCACTGCAAACGGAAAAAACATGTCAGAACAGGCTGAAACAAACCTGCAAGTTTATATACGTCTGGATGCCAGGACTCGCCCGGCTGTATTTCTGTCAACTCGAGCTTGATATTATAAAGATTTTGGAAAAGCATATTAAGGCCTTCCATGCAAGAGCCTAGTGAGAAATAGGCTGACAGATCTTCTTCCACACCCTGCATGATCTGACGGCGAGACAAGGACGTGAAGAAAGCTGTATCCCACGCACTGAGTTCCTTGGGAATCAATAATTACAAAAGGTTATAGGTTTTTATAGCTACATTAAGAAATAGTAAACCTTGGCATGGCTACAGTGTTTCTTCTTCAAGTCTCGCATTGCGTTGAAGTCTGCAGCTGCTCGCGGCTCAAGATTATCCCTCAGCATGTATAAGAAATCTGACACAAGACTAGGAGAATTCGCTAAGCTCCCTTTTAGTGCCCTAAACGAGAAAATCAGAAAGTTATAAATACGCTTATTTTATTAACAATTTTCCATTAATCATAACAAATATTAAGTTTCATTTAACCTTCCTTTTTCCGTTGTCATATTACGGATTTAATTACCTGTCTGCGTAGGTATCAAAACCACACAATCTCGCTAATTCATGTCGAGTATGCAACAAGTTCTGTAATATATCTTCTTTCTCAGAACACGGATACAGATATAGTTTGTAGGCCGCCTCTCGGACTACGTCGTAAGGCGAGTCAGCATACAATCCGTAAACCGTGGCAAAGTTTCCATCGACAGAGAAACTAAACAAGGTATAAAAATTAAACTAATAATCCAGATAATTATAAGGGCATTGTTTACTATTGTCGAATATTTAAGGGAACCTTTTCACGTGGAACTTTCTGCGGGGAATGCGCCTCAGCACTGAAACGCTGTCCATAATAAAGCATCATTTCGTTAAGCTTGACCACACGGTCTCTTTGACTATCAGGCAAATGGATCCCAGACTGCTCAAAATCAAACTGAAACAATTTTGAAACGTGTGTATCTAACTCTGTCGTCCGTATGCAATCGCCATGCTTGATAACGTGCGCTAAGGCATCATAAATATTGCGATCTGTGTTCAACCTAAATAAACATTAAGAATTGGTTATATGACTCATATTTTTAATTTTAAACATTAATTTCTTTTTCATTTACTTTTCGACAAGAGTGCTAACGCTGATACATGCTGATTCTGCCGCTCGGGAAAACTTCGAGTCTGAATGCGCAATTCTTACAAATTCTGCTAAGTCTGCTACGCGACAAAGTGCGTCTGAAAGCTCGTCAAAAACTTCTACTATCTTTCGATTCCGACTGGGGCTGCAACATTCAGCTACGAGTCTTTCCGTGTCCGCAACGGCATTCTCTTTCAGTAGATAAAATCCTTCGGGTTGTCTTAATTCTGGCAATCCAAATAAGCCCTTGCGTATAGAAATAAGATTATGTAAAAGAAATCTTATGTCAGTTAAGGAAAAATCACCGTGCTATCCTTCATTAGACTGAAAGCTAAACGACGTGATGGTCGGGTATTAAAGGCGGATGCTAACGGCGACAAGTAACTTGACACGAAGCTTCTTTCGGTGATGTGTGGGAGCCTTACATCGAGGAAGCTGGTGGCATGCTTCCATTTACAGGACAATGATATTCTACACGTGGATACTTTGAACATTTTTTTCTTGGCTGTATATTTGTTTTGTTGTCTACGTTTGACTGGACACAATACCTATTTTTGATTAAATACTAAACAGAATACGATTAAAGAATTCTCCAGAAAGTAAAAAAAAGTGCTTAGTTTACTCCAACTAACTTGCTTAATAAAGTTGGGAGAGCTCTCTAGACGAGCACACTCGGCGTAATTTTAAACGTGTATTTTCAAAACACGAACTCACAACAAAGCTCACCGAGATAACGTTCACTTAAATGGATAACAATCTTGACACCAGATGGCAGGTTTAGGGAAAATAAAACCAATAAATGAAAACGCGGCAATTTCAATGGTCATATTTGAGAGTACGGGTACGAAAATCACGCTCAGCTCTGTCCAATCAATTTGTTGGTCATGCTCAGGCTACCTTCGGCTAACTTAGCTCCGGTTTTTGCTGTTGTCTTAAGATCTCGATTTTTGCAACTCCTTGTGGGTGAACTTTATGGTAATACATCAATGCGATTTTGCGATTAATATGAAAAATTCTGTGAAAAGCCTTCGACAGTCCTATAGACGTAAAAGACCTGCACTTAGTATGAGGCTCTTTTCTTAAAACATCTTTTCTTAAAAAATAAAAAATGTAGATTTGTGTTTCCTTAGAAATAGAAATACAATTGTTTTTAGGAAGACAAAATGTTGGGTGTGGGATTCAACATTTCGAGCAGTTTTCGGTGGGAGTTTGCAGCTCTAAGTCATCGGATAGCACAGGACCTGTTAGTGAGTCGTAAGTTTTATTTTAAACAGCAGTTTGATTCCGTCGATTGGTGGAAAAATAATTTAAGATATGTTGCGATTGCACGTTTTCCTATGTATGCCTAAAGATTGCTAAATAGCATTACCATTAATAGCCTAGTAGGCCTACTTCAGTGTCATAGACGAATTCTGAAGTCCTATGTTATACACTGGAAGCTAAATATAGTTTGTGGTACTACGTAGACTGCAATACTGTAGCTTAGTAAAAGCTCTCCGTAATGAAAATTCAAAGGGATGGAAAATTTGTTCGTAATTGACAACTTTACAAACATTCCCGGGACCGGCTAACACCTTTAGTTTCATCGGGAATTCCTCCATACCTTTAATTTCACAGGTACCTGTGTATCTCGATCAATAGCCGATAATTCATCACAACCTGTGTTCGTTAGCGACGTTTATAGATTCAAGCATGGATAAAAAAATATAAAGGACCAAAAATAGCTCGTAAAAATAAAACTGGACCTAAGAAGGTTGTAACGAATGTATTGTGTGCGCATGATCATAGAATTCCGCATAGAAGATTGATTCTTGTTGTCTTCTTTCGAACACACAAAAAAAGAAACTTGTTAATCAGTCAGCAAACATTATTTGACTACGAGATCTTGCACTTCAACTTTGGCATGGTCTTTGCCAACGATGAACGTTGAACGTCAAAAGGCAGTTAATATATAAAACCTATTTTTTCTCTCTAAAAAATCTCAATAAACAGAAAAAAGGAAAAACTGACGTAGCGTTTGACGCTTATTATACAACACAACGTTCCGAGACAAGAGGGAGAAAAAATCAAATTTATATAAAAAAATGGTACTATAAATCTTAAAAGCAAAGATAAAAATTACGAAAACAACAAAAAAATATCACGCCTTGGATTCGAACCCAAATTACGTCATCTTGCAAATATCAGAGGTTCGTATCTCATATAACTTGCAAACATTTGTTTTCTGAAATAGGGGAGCTCCTAAATTTTGTGCAAATTCCCTTTGTATCCCAAGTTCAATATGTACTTGGCTTAGCTAGCTTTTTTCACGCAAGCAGTTTCTTTGCATCTACTTGTTTCTTTCTCTTCCTTGTTAAGGGGGAGGGGTATCACATGAATAAGGTCTTGCTTCCATGACCTTGGTCTTTACATAACTCCATTGCCTCTCGCCGTTGTTCTAGCATAGACTAAATAAACTCCACAACAACAACGGAAGCCAAAACAACCGATACTCTCTGATGTCGTGGGACACTCCGTTCCCCGGAACAGACTCCATGGCTGCTGGACCCAGTGTAATGACTTGGTAATCTGCTTGCAACGGCGGTTCTGTAGACGAAACGAAATTTGAAATAAAAAATAAACTTCTACAAAAAAAATTCTTTCCCGTAACAGCTCTTTGTTACCTAAAGAAGTATGGCACTTGGGACGTTCTTTGCCCTTAACGAGGACTCTATTGCAAGACGGTATAGTCACTGTGGTCCATGCTGCTTCGCCCACACGTCCGTTTGCCGTGACAGGCCGGACGTCAACTTGATACGAGCACTGCCACTCCAAGTTCGACAGTTCAAACTCGGTATTCTAAAACAAATTAAACAAAGAATAAGTAAGTTAAAGATAATAAATTAGAGGTCAAAGATTGTCGACACTACTACAAAATAGCTTCAAACATTTCGCGTTTAACGAAAAACATATGGCGAATGAAATATCATCATTAAAACTAACGAAGTCGCTTTCACGCAGAAAAGCTTCTTATCCGCAAAAGAGGGTTGTTAAGAGATATGTTGAGTTGTCCTCTTGCATACGTACGACACGCAATAGGGTATAGGAAAAATCAACAGAATCAATCAGTAAAAGTTCGTGAAACAAACAAGCTAGAGCTGCCGTATATGATGGTACTAAAAAGTTCCAGTACTGCAGAGTACATGTAAAATGTTCCTATTTCATCATACGGTCTTTGAGGAAGCTGTGTAAATAGACTTCTCTAAGTGTGTAAGGGGTGGAAAAGATAATAAATCAAGAGTTCATTGGGACATGGCACGGGGCCAAATCTACTTGTCGGAAAGTTTTCACATGGGTCCAAATGTTCACTTTGAAGCACTTACGTAAGTGGTTCCCGCGAGATGCCACTCTTGTCTGCCATCTTCGCTGCCGTCTTCCTCTTCGTCACTGGAATGGGCTTGTCCCATACAATAGTGCTTTCGCCAGCGGAGAACGTACCGCTGCAAAACGGGTCCCATGACTCCAGCCGTCTCGTCTTGCCAAATTTGCCGTTTCCACGTAATCGGGACTCGTAACTGGCCTTTCTTAAAATAAGGCGTGCCTGAATGCAGTGCTGCAACCCGACTGAGCAGCACAGCTTCGGGGCGGATATGCGACGACGTGTCCAAAATCAAATCTGCAGGCTCCCCACGTAATCTTTCTAAGCCATAATTCGAGAAGGCAACCACCTGAATATAATAAATGGCATCACGCTCCAGTTCCGGAAGAAGGAAACTTGATTTGCCCTAAATATAAGAAATGCGTATTATTCACACCATCCTTAAAATATGTACATTAACTCGTTTAAGTATTAAGGATTCCTTCCTTACATACCTTGGGCACATTCTGTTGATGAGCTATTGTATCACGCGGGATGCTTCCGTTTACACCCAATCGTCGACTCCAAAAAACTTTATAACGCGTTACAGGCAAATCCGAATGCGCTGGACTCCATGTGATGAAAACGTGTAGCGAACCATTAACCAAATAAGTCGCACCTTGCTTCAAATCGATCGGAGGGCCTGGTGGGCTGGGCGCTAAAGTTAAAAAAAGACCACACAACGGGAATTAGTAAAATTGTTCACATTTAAAGATACTTGAAGAATAGCTAACAGTAGAGGAAATGTGTCTAAAATTTCTTGAATGACGTGTAAAGACCTCGTCCAGCTTTAACTCTGATTTTCTCTAAAGTAAGCTTCAAGGCCTGTCATAGTATTCACAGTTGAAAAGACTCAGACACAGTTGAAAAGACTCAGTTCAAAAGACTTTTCCACTCAGCTTTACGAGTTGAAAAGAGAAGGCCAGTCTTTATAGACTGATCAAATATTTTACGTACTTTAACGTAAAGTAATATAAGCAAAAAATACTTCTGCTGGAACTTGAGTCAATTATGCAAACTTTATCACGGTACTGCAAAAGAAGAAATACTCAACGTAATACTATTCATGAATAGAATTTATTCACTTCTCTTAAAGAAGTACATCCATTAATGCTTGACTACTAGTCGTTTCTAACAATCAGTACATTACTAAGCTTTTCCCTTAAAAAAGAAAATGCCACAAATACTGTAATTCTAAGCCACAGGGACGAAGTCCACCGAGATTTGACTGTCATTCTAAGCGAAAAGATGACATAAGAGTTTGACTGAAAAAAAATCTAGTGCCCAGTCTGACTGGGCATTTTTGCAACACCCCCACCCTGATTATTCAAACTTCAGCTCAATGAGACTTCCTCCAACAGTGGAACTGGCGTCGCGTTGATTCAGTAATATCCTTAATACTAAAACAACCATTATGTCCTCAGATAAAGAAAGGAGAAAAGATCAACTTTGCTCGGAGCCTTGCACAATAAGGGCGAAAATATGTAACTGACTAATTTATTTTTCCACCTTTTTATAATTTATCTTGAATAGTAACACATTGAAAAGAAAACTCACGGACGAAACAAAAAAAAAAATAACTCGAAAACTGTACATAAAAATCAAAATAAATATAAAACAGGGGTTATTACCAGCCTCTAGAGAAAACGGTGGCGACGGTTCCGAAAATCCCCGCGTGCCTTCTCCTCCCACTAACGCGACCCGAAATTGGTACCAATGCCCTGGTCGCAATTTGCGGTGAACTAGACTCTTTAATGCACTCTCGTTTCCCTGGTCCATACCAGGATTGACATTACTAGAATCAGCTTCCATGGGAGCAATAGTTTTTTCAAGTAGTCGCCAAGGACTAGCGTGGTATACACTAGAACAAACCAAATATTACTTAGTACAACTTTAACAACTCCAATGGCGAAAGAAAAAAATATGCAAAACTTACGAGAGTAAGTAAAAAAAATCATCAATCTTTAAATAAAGTAACAATACTTTAATATAAAAAGTGTTAACGGAAAAGAACGTATACAAAGTTAAATGATAAAGACCCTTTTTTTGTATCTGGAATAGAATATTTTAATAGGGTTGCTTCAAGAGTCGCTGTTACGAAAACATTTATGTACATTAAATGCTTCCTATAAAATAAAGAAATGACAAACATGAACAGCAGTCGTACTTGAAATGTTTGCCGACACAGTAGCGTACTTCAATCACGGCCATTAATAAGTGTGATGCCCAGTCAACTTTATCGTCCAGGCCCCGGCTAGACGATGGCAAAAACCAGCGCAAATAAATATGTCGGTTTTTCCGTTCTTCGGCGAAAATCCCAAAGGGCCTCGGCGGCAAACCTACAAAGAACGCAGAGAAAGAAATGTGAAGAAATAAGAAAAACATATCGGCGTAAGTCCTTCCCTTTCACCTCGCCGGAAATCGACCGATGAAAACTCAATAAAATATCCTCCAAAAACGTTCCAATGAATAAAATAAAAAAAAAAACGCATACGAGGAAAAGGAAGGATTCTTTCAGAAGGAAGCAGGAATGGTGAGTATTTTACCCGGCCAATCCAGAAGATCTTTCGGTTCTTGACAACTATTATAGCACTGGTCCGTAGTCTCTGCACTCGCTTCCATACAGCACCGACTTATCCCAGGACAATCTCCGTCTCTCTGACAGCCTTCACATTCATTGCTTCGGGAACTGTTATGGCGGGAATGACCATTCTCGTCTTCAAGTGACGATCCAGAAGAAGAAAAAAATGATCCGGCTGCTCTAATGGCTGGGCTGGCTTGGATACCACACGAGCCAGGCTTGTTCCAATGCGTTTCAAGGCAAATTTGAAAACACTGGTGAAATAAAGACAAGCGAACGAATTATTTGAAAAACAAAACAAAAGCCCATTTTTCGTTTCGACGCTAATCAAAAGAAATGCCGGATAGAGAAAAGGGCAGGAGAGGTTCCCAATGACCTTCAGTTTAGCATTCGCTTGGTAAACCTTCGAAACTTCACGACGAAGGGAATAAGACAAAAATAAAAAAAGAGAGTGACGTCAGTTATGAAAGAAAGTTTCGCCCTTCCTTTAGTTTACCACTGCTATCGCCACTATGTCTAGAGTTAGTTACAGACGCGTGTGGACTATTCGACTAGTAACAAGCTCCTTGTAACTACAACTACCCAAGCGGGAGAAAACACGAGGGCGCGTTTCAAAGCAAACTTTTGTTCATAACTTGAAACACGTGTTGGGCTCTTTCTCATCGTCCTGACAACAACCACCACGAAGCAGATAACAGTCTCAAATATAAAAATGATTACAGAAAAACGGTGGTTATACGAAACCCCACGTTTACAATGTTCGCTGTACCTTCATGATAAATGGATGCGAAACATTCAGAATAATAACACGAACCCTTACACTTCAATTAACTCTTTAAATGCTCTTCGTATGATTATGACTGAGTGCTAAATACAGTTACCCAGCATTAGGGTTTGGATAGTGGTCAAAAACGTGGACTAATACGGTTCCTAGTGTCACGCACTATTTTACGCTTATTCCGCTTATGGTCAATTTGCTGTTACGATCGCTAAAATGTACAGTACTCTACAAAACGGTATACTGAAACGGCACACGTGCTATGTAACTTTACAGCCTACGGGGTAGATCAGAAGGAATTCAAAGGAAAGTTTAAAAAAAAAATCAAGCGAAAGGCAAATCAATTTAACAAGAATTCATGGCTACTCCTTCAAATCAAGATTAAAAACTACTTGAAATATAAAATGCAAAATAAGATATTCCTCAAGTCTTTTCAACTCAACTTCACTTAAAGTCCAAGTCAAGTCAAAAGTCTTTTTCTGCGTTATTCCCGTGAAAAAAAAACGGCAAGTGAAAACACTTGGGAATAGATAAAGGAAAGTCTAATTTTCAAATTAAATTATTAGTAAAAATAAATGCCACAAAAGACCAATACGCCTTTCATGTCTAACTACAAGCAAAAAAGCAGTTATTTCATTTCAACAATACTAAAATTATTTCCAAGACAAAAACAACGACTCATGTAGGATTAAATGCGAATGAACTAAATCAATGCCAAATGCACAACGTTTTGTGCTTTAAGTTCTTAGTCCAGTTATTCTTTCAAACGGTAACTAGAGATTGTACCATCCCAAAAGAGTACTAATTAACTTTTGCTCTCTCCAGGTTTTTCGAGCACAATTTACGCCAGATCTGATTAGATAACCAAAATCATCCAAAACGGTAAAGAAATACGTATACAATATATGCATATTTGCCTGTCTTATTAAGCTAATTGGCACATTTGTATAATCTCCTAATAATAAAATTTTATATAATGAACTGTCGGTAACACTAGAATGAATGATTTGTGACTCGAACTTTGAAAATTAAAAATTGCACGGTGTAAAGAATTTCGTATATAGCCTTCAGTGCAACCCGCTTATTTGAATAGGCTAAGAACCGGGCGGACAGAGTTCAAATGTACTGAGCATTCAAAATTACAAAGTTGAATTGAATAAATGGGCTTAAAACAGGACCTTCAACCTTTCATTCAATTGTGCGAAATATTCAGATAACCGCTATTCAATTAACTGAATCGAACAAAACGGTATCGCACGAGTTTTTTTTATTATTCCGAGAGGGTTTCGTTACAACGAGATTCGACTGTATTAAATTTCGACTTGGTAAACTTTTGTGTAAAAATGAAACGAACTATCTACGCGTCTGTACTAAAAAATTTCCAACTTCTCATCGTTTTTCGTGAAGCTGTTCAAAATGAAGCTAAGCCTTATTACTGCAAGCTGAAATGACCTAAATTGCTACCGAAACAGTTTACTGTACCGGCCTTCTTAGCTTACAAAGTTTCGTCGATCGACTGCTCTTTTGGAAGTGTAAGTTTTATTATGTGTGTAGTTTGTGAACTTGTTTTATGAAGACATTCAATAACGAAACAAAGACAATTTCTCTAAGGAGATTGTTCAATTCGTTACCGTCCTGACCGACCATACATTTGCTCTTGCTCGGGCGTTGAGTGCTCGTTCTCGTATCCCGGTGGAATTTCACAGCATTTCTTTTTCCAAAATAAAACTATCCTAGTCTGCCTAATAATTCTGACCTGTGGTTAATTCTTTGCATGGCAATTCGTGACAGAACTTATTTTCACGTTCTCGTACACATGCCATAGCCCTTTGCTGAAGTGTACTATAAGGCGGAGTATACAAAGAGACTATAAATCGTTTTACGTCTTTCAGCTTATGTGATTGATTTATGTGAAACAAAAAGTGTGGTGGAACGCATCTAGCCTACAAACATAACACACATCTGACGGATAATGGACAATGTCCTGAGAAGATTTAGTTTCGCTTTCAGAGCACTCATTTACAATCGCCTACTGTATGACTTACTTATTATTAAATGTGAACAAACCCAGTCTTCGTTTCCATATTTAAAACAGCATCTTGGCTTTACAATTGTTACCTTAAACTTACTGTTAACATCTTGAGCAATCGTCCTTCTCCAACGGATTAAACAAGTTTTGGCCGCAATAAAGCTCTTCGTCATCCACGCGTTGGATTAAATGTATTATGCCTTAGTGATAAATAACTTTGTTACAGCAATGCATTGTCACAACACTCCCGTGTCAATAACAACTGTCAAGATTTGTCGCCTACCTTATCTGCAGTAACTTCATTTTCTAATGTCTCCTGCGCAGTAAATGGTTTTCCTAGCTGCTTCGTGAAATTGACGAAATTGGTGAAGTCACGCCTTAAATAAGTTCTAATTTCTGTCCCGTTTACTCTGGTTAGATTCTGCCTTTAAACTAATGAAATCGTATGGTGAGCAGCTATCTGGGAAAGTAATTCCTGGCCCAATCACGCAAGTGGGACTTGACGAGCCTTTAAGGCGATACACTCTCTCATTCCCTTACTTTTTTTTAACTGTTTACTTGCATACGAATCCCCTCAAGCTTACATCGGTTTCTAACTCAGCTATGCTATGACTACTGGCTCGTTAGCAGTGGACAAGGAAGATGTTAGAAGTCTGCGTCGAGACAAAGAAGGAAGGGAGGTGCGATAAGGTAATAGACTCGAAGTTCCATTCGCTGTCGAGTATATGTCTATGTGGAAAAAGTAAGGCAGACGTATCAGGTGAGACACTTCTATTCTAGGCCCTTTCTTGGTGGTATTCCTTTCCGCGCTGGGGAATGCGATACGTCTTAATTACACAACGCCAGCCAACACAAAAAGAAACTGCGCTCTGATAACTCTTCAGAGCCCAAGGTCTTTCGCATTGTATCATAGCTTACTCTCTCAGGCGTCTTTGTTTCCGTGCTACAAGTTTGATGCGTGTCGGAGGTTATTGTACACAAAAACCCGACCGGAGAAAGGATATCATCCCCCCAGTGTCGAATGCATACGAAAAACGACGAAACCTGTGCAACGGAGATGAAGAGTCCTCGACACATAAAAAAGAGCCTAGACTTGTGCATTTCTTGAGAGAATTTCAAGGAGCTGCCTGACACAGCTTTGTTCGAAACAAGAGAATACTAATGAAATTAATACTCTTTGAAAAATGCCTGGAATAGTTTTTGTCCCCCGAACCTACCATTCTCCTTTATCCATTTTTTGCTCCTAATTTCCTTTTTATCTTAATTGTAATTTAATGCAAATAAAAGTGAACGACGTTTAGGCGAGACACGTACTCGAGAATGCTGTCCAAAACTTTCCTAGTTGACGAGTTTCGCGCGCATTTCGAAGTTAATTGCAGCTTAATGGAAGTTTGGAGGCATCACGCCAACTATAAAACTTGCGGAACTGAAAATGCGAAACATTTCTCATACTTCGGTGTAGATTTAAACAGTCTCGGATTGTGAATACGAAACAAAAGGAGACTTAATTATTTCCGCTGTAGTACAGGACAGTACAAGGGATACCTCCCAACCCTGGGCGAGATTTCCCCACACAGGAAGAAAGGCAACATACAAGCCCAGTAAGCCTATCTCGCGCCCTTGTGTCGTGTCTCGTGCTATCCCATCGAGTGGAGTCGCGGTTTACGCGAGGGATGCGTTGCGCGGGCAGTTCATATGAACTCAAGTTTCGCTCAGACGGAGACTGGTTTGTTGTGACTATTTCTTAGGTCTACTGTTATTTCGCTCCTATAAGACGTGTTAAATTTCGAGGATCCATTACTGAAGTTCTCAAAATAGTAAACTAGGTGGGTAGAATTTGAGATTTTCCATGTGGTAGAGCTTAAAGTCTTTCAATAAATTTGAGGTTGTAAGTTAACGCTAGGAAATTCGTAGACAAAACATTTGTAACGACGAAACAATGAACACATAAGTTCCTTTCTAACTTTTAAACTAGCAGAAATTATTGGCTGTTTACTTGTAGGTGTGTTTACAAACTTTGATACAACCATAAGATTTTCTTCGCAAGGGAACGTCTCACAAATGTGCGAGTGTTTCAAGAACGAGCAAAAGAACACGGATAATAAAAATGCGACACATCAAACAGACTCGAAGATTACAAAAATCTAATGCCTTCAACCTCGTCTTGACATTCGGAAATTGCTTTGTATATTTAAATTTGTATATTAATATTATGCATATTTTTAAAATCAAACTTGTTTCCCACCACTGACACATATTCACAAAAATCACAAAGATAAGCCATAATCGTCGGGAGGTGTGAAATTTTAAACAATAGACGGCTATAATTATTATAATCAATATTTGTTATGTCAAGGTTTTACTGTAATCATTATGCAGCGAGTAGTTACAATTTCTATATTTGGACACTTCTAGAGAAAGGCAAGAATACTCATCTTGCAAAGGAAATAAGTAAAACGTTAGAATTTCACGAGAAAAATTAAATAAAAAGAGACTCACTGCCTCCACGTTCAGCCCTGTTCATTCTATTAAGTTACATATTTATTTATATAAATTTATATTTATTGGGTACTAGCTGAAGAGACGTTGATCAGTTATTGTCCTCAAAGATTTCGAATGAAATTTTTATTACATGCAAATTTCGCATGTAATAAAATAACTACGATAATCGTGATTTCAATAGCATTTGTTCTAAAAATTGGTGACTAATTTGTAAACGTTTCCTTATCTTGTTTCCGACAAAATTGTAAAAAAATCAAGCTGAAATGTGCAAATTACCCTCTCCTCCGATGTCAAAAAGCACACAAAAAGCTACACTGGGAGTATAATTAAAACTTTACCTATACTTTTACGAAACCTTTGAAAATAACTCAGCTTGTTCTAAGAAATCATTAACATAATCTCCTTACTATTAAGTAATGTTTGCATTACTTCCAGAATGGATTTTATGAGGATTATCTTAGCTACCGTGGAGATTCTTTTACGCAAACAATGTATTTTTGGTGGGTCTAATTTTTCGTACCCTTAATAAACACATACTACCAGGATTATTCTTCAAAAGGGTTGAAGGTGATTTTCAATGCTCGCGAACCATGCACAGCGGCGAATAACGAGTTTATCAATGAGTAAAGCGAACAATGTACATATTTTGTCCGCGTATACCGAAACTGCTAATAGCGACTACTCGAATATGAAATTTTTACTGCATAATAAGTTTTTTCAAGTCTTATTCGCTTGGTTATCTGTTACTGTCTACTGAGCGCCAAAAAAAACGGATGTTATTATTAATCGCGGAGTAATTATTCTACAACAGCTAACATAAACTAAGCTCGCGATAACGTTCAAACGGATGACCAAAACAAAGAATGGTGCTAGAAATAAAAGTGAAAATGTCCCTGAAAATTTATTTTAAGGACTTACATCGGAAGACGTTCTACCAATTTCAGTTAAGCACGCCACTTCGCAACGGGCTTGAGCGATAACGTCCTTGGTCATTGTGGAACCTTGGTAAGCAACTTTAACAACAGCAGCAGCCGTCAATGCGGACGGCGGATGGAGAACGGAGAGGAAAATGCTGATTAGGGAAATGATCCAGATTGGTGACTGTGGCATGAACATGGTCAACTCGGTTGCTTTTTGCCTTGTTCTCCCTGTATGAACTCGCGTGATGCAGACACTTGCTGTAGATGGTTGGAAAGATTTCTATGTTGGACTTGAAAAGGGTTGTTTCTTCATCGGGGAAATTAATAGTATAAAAAAACACTGTGTTGGGTTTATCTTGAAGCACTCGGAAACAAGGCCATGAACACGAAAGTTTTCATATATTTTATAGCCAGCCCAGCCACGAAAAAAAAAAAACAGAGAAGAAACGACTAAGTATTCTCTGCAAGAAGCACCCACGGGACAAGCACTGGTTTCAAGTAAAAATTTGTGTCTGGACTACTCCACTCATCAGCTTAGCGAAACGATGGACGGACGACGCCCCGCAAGTCACGGGAGTCCCAACCCAACCAGACAACAATGGAAAACAGAGGGAGTGTTGATGACACCAATCCACCTCGAGTGATTCGCTGTCAGGCACTGAGACCCGAGACGCGTTCACAGAACTTTAGGACAGTGGAGAATGGACGCATACGGACGGATGGACGGAACGGAACGGCGGCGGCAATATCAGCAACTTGTTCCTCCCTCTCCACCGTCTGAGCCACAAAAAAAAAAGAAAAAAAAAAAAAAAAAAAAAAAGAAAGAGAGCTCCCAAGGAGAAGTGAGAGAGAAAAAGACTCTAGCCAACCAGTCAGCCAGCGTTGGAGGTCTGTTTAGCGAGTTTTCGAGGCTTTGGAGGCGGGCGGGTGGTGGGTTGCTGGATGGCCCCAAACCGAAGCAGCCGTCGTAGACTGCCGGCTCAGACGTGGAGAAACCAACCATCCAAAGCTATTGCCCCAACTTCGGGGTCAGCTTCAAGGCACACACTGGGCTCTTGTGAGCTTTATACGCAACCGGCTGGCCCTTGCCGGGCCAGACAACCGTGCCAGACAACCGTGCCAGACTTGGCCCTTTGGCATTAACCTAGCAGTCGCGAGGGGAAGAAACTTCAGTACGGTGCACCGAAAGTTGTTAGGGGCCGAAGCTGATCGACGTCGGAGACGCTGACGACGCCCCGGCCGTGGCAACATCGTCTTGGCCGTTTTCAACCTCCCCCTCCTTTTCCCTTGTGAACTTAAGAAAAGTTCTTTCCACGAGGCCAAGTCCTCACCCTCTAGACAGATATTACCCCCCAGAAAGCAACCGGGATATTCTTGAATGGTCCTGAATCATTTCGGGTTTTGGTTCGGTGCGAAGTGGAAACAACGAATCAAGCATATGTATTTTTTTTTCGTCTACGGACATTTTCATGTATTTTTTAAAGAAGGGCGATAACGACCGTGACGGGGTCGTCAGGCCAAACCAGGCCTTGCTGGGCGCCTAAAAGAAATCTAACTCTGCTGTCATTTCACTTCTTCTATGTCTGTCTCCACTCCTTCGGTCAGATATTGATCCTTGTCTGCAACACGGCAAGGCATGTCAAGGGCGATCGATACTTTTCTCTCACTTTGCACACACGTAGACCCCGCACGCTTTATTCTCGGCGGTCCGCAACCCCCGGGTTTCCATTTAACATCCACGTCCCAAAAAGAATGAGCAGGACCTCTGAAAGGTGTGAGCTTTCCATATTACCTTTTTGCGAGATAAAGATCAATCAATCATGACCCCAGGGTCTTTCCCTTCCGTTTTTTTCCCTTTTGGTTGCTTATTACTCGTTTACGTAAAGATTTTTTCCCCAGCTGTATCGCTGTGATGGATAATCCTGCAGTTACAAGCTCAACTAGGGCACGGTATCCTTTTTTCCCTTATTTCGTTCAGTAAAATACGGGCATTATTATTACGGGAGGGAGGGGTAGGTGAAAGCTAGTAGTAGCGTCAAATGCCTCCCGTTGTTTGCGGTTGTGAAGTGTCGGAGACAGTCGGTGCTGGGGGACATAAGACAAGAACATCGGACAAGTCTATACTTTGTCATATTATGAGACGTGTTGCAAGGCTTCGTACATTTCTGGCCCCCACCCTCCTTAAGTACTATGTTGAAGCCATTTTTTTATGCTAATGTACGAACTTTTTTCCTGGTCGATTTTTGCTTATCTTAACTCACGAAGCGGCTTGTGAAATCCTTTGACATGGCATACACAAGCGCGTGTTGTCTCAGCTGTGGTTACGTTTCACACGAATCATAACGCTAAGAACGCAGCAAACGAAAAATGTGTGCGACATTGACAGTCGTTAGCATATATCCAATCGGTCCCTTTTATGAGTGTGACACAATACTACACATTTAAAGTTAACATTGAGTTCTACTCAATTTGGCACATACTTTAATACTGAACATTTGACTTCGAACCAAACCTCGCCTTTTTTACATTGACTATAATTTTTTCTGTTCTCCGCAATCTATACTTAAGTTTTCTACAGAAATTGTCCACTCTAGTTTCCCACTAAATTAATACATGAAAAAATTGAACGTTCGAAAGTTAGTTTTACCTTTGCAATTAATTCACGATGAAATAACGAAAAAAAGGTACAACTATGCACTATACGATTGGAACAATATGCATCCAAATAATATCTGATATAATAATGTTTTATTTTTCTATGTATGATTTGAAAATAAATTTGTAAAACTTGTTTCAGTTTCCCCAATGCATCACATCTTTTACAACCAAGTCTTCAATAATAATTTATTTACGAAACTTTCGTTTTTTAGCGAGTTCATTACTTGGATCTTCTAACCCTAACTCAACCTAATTGACTTTCGCAGAGATATCTTACACCCGTCATTTAATTATAAATGTGGATGGTGGCAGTGAGCCTAACTCTCGCCGAACGGAAAAATATAATAACTCTTATAGTGAATTAAATCACGTTAACATAATACATTGTGTGAGACTAATTATGACATTTTTAATAAACGTAATACATTGTAAAAAAAAGTAGTTACAAGCCTTTGTCAACCATGAGTGTGAATATTGTCACTGAGTATCTAGTCACAAATTTACATTTTCAGTTTATGTAGAGTTTAAATTTTGCTACTTGTCATCTGAAAGATTCAAGAGGTTAAATAATATACAGCGTGCAATACGCATTTAAGCTTGACCGAGAAGTTCGCGGTCCCTATTAATTCTGAATAAGCGAAGTTAAGAGTGAAAATGAGGAAGATGGAGACGAAAACAGTACAGAAGATATTAAGTCCCGTGCTAGTTTATGCTTTCGTGCCAGATCTCCTGTCTTGTTTTGTCTCGAGCAAGCCAATAAACTTTTCTGGTGAAAATTTCTAACAAGAAAAAAATTCGCCCATGTTACTTCTTATTGTGATGATTGTGGATAATGGCTAGTTTTCTTATTTTTCTCGGAATTAACTTGCTACTGGGGCGTTTTTTATGTAAAAGTAACTGTAAACTTCGGACACAGGCTAAAGGTGTTGGAGCGAGATAAAAAGAAAGTTTATGTATGTGGCAAAATAAGAAGGTGGTTGAATAAAAAAGAGGAAGTCATAGAAATGAAGGCAATGTTGAGACCCGCGGAGATGGTTGCTAACGTATCCAAATTACGCGGAGAAGCCGTACGCAAATTACACGTTGTTGGGAACTAGCCAGACGTAGAGTCAGACAGGGCTTTTGGGCTAGCATAAATACATACTAATTCCGTTGTGAAAGCATAGATGGTGTAGACGTAATGCTAAAATAAAACAGAGATAAAAATAAAAAATACAGAATACAGAACAAAGCTTCTTGCATGGAACTTCGAGTCTACGACGGATACGATTGTCTGGGCTTCTACTGAAAAGGACGAAAACCATTCAGTGGGATTTAGTTTTCGCAATTGTTCGCGTGGTGGATAATCGCGATTTGAGAATTGCGGAGAATTCAATAAAGCTATTTATTGAAGGCTTATGCTCTTTTCGTACAACAATTACTTTTGAATGAAACTGATGTTAAGAATAAAATTCACGCAGCGAAGCGTTTGAATAGAACAGAGAAAGGTTAGGCAGTGTGGTGACAAAGAAGGGTAGGCCTATATGTGTGTAGGAAAGGGGTTCTCCCATGGGAGAAAGGTTCATCGCTAAGCATACGGGCTCGCAAGTGCAATCCTTTGAAAAACGAGGAACTTAGTGTACAAGAAGTACTTCACCATATTCAAAAAGAAACATAATCTCTAAAAGATTTACGAGACAATTCTCTAGCATCATATACATTTGGGGTTGGAGCAATTGCAGGTGTAGAGGGAACTGGGGATAACAATAATCCGAGGTAATGAAAAAAAAAATGTTTTAACTCGTGAGTTACAGGCTTAAATTGCTTGTAAAACGCAGGTCTAATAAATGGCGCAAACCTTTTATAAGAAAGTACTAATGAGAAAGGAACCAAAATTACGCTAGAAATATTAACTCTTATTTTGCTTCTATCCTTCTGTAAAAATGCAATTCTCCATGGTACTGTGTGTTCACTATTGTGGCTGCTGTTTTTAAGGCCTAACAATTATGTATGCACTCTTTTAAGCGAAGGACGAACTAGAAGATATTAAATGGCTAAGAAATTTTACACGAGACCTAAAAAGCTAAGAGGCATATTAGGTTAGATCCCCAGGAAAATAATAATAATAATAATAATAATAATAATAATAATAATAATAATAATAATAATAATAATAATAATAATAATAATAATAATAATAATAATAATAATAATAATAATAATAATAATAATAATAATAATAATAATAATAATAATAATAATAATAAATAAATAAAGCAAAAGCGTTAAAAAATTATTTAATTGAAATGTTTCAGTAAAGATTGAGCTTAACATGAGAGAATTTATTTAGCAATATTTCCGTCTGATTTTTAATTTACAGTTAGCATAATGGTGGGAACGCATTAAAAACGTCATATTCGATAGGATCCGTTACAACACAATTAAATTACGAATGAAAATTTTTTTTAAGTTATTGTAAGCATAACACGAAAGCTAATACTACGGACTAACTTCCTTACAGGATTAGCACAAGGACAATTGTTACTCCTTCATGTTATATTTGCCAGAGCACTAGGGCACAAGTCCCTCTTAGTGATTACAGTGCCATATATTACAAATATAATGTCGGTCTACACGTCAAGTTTTATTTGCGTACAATTAAAAATAAAAATCACGGTAGTTTATGTTGTTACCGGTTAGTTACTTTTCAGAAAATACATTTATGTTCCAAAATAGTCCCTCGAGTATTTTACAAAATAAAACGTCAGCGCCAATCTTAGCCTTGATTTTTCTACAGAAATTAAGCTGCGGGGTATAATGTTATAAGATGCGAGTGCTGACACCGGAAACTTCGTTTCGGATCTCAGACTTTACGTAACGTTTTTACTCTTTACATCTCTGGACGGTGTATTATACAATGGGAAGAAAAATATGCGCAGAGTATGCCTGTAATAGTAAAAATTGTGCATGCCAACCGAAGGCCATAAAGTTAACCATGCCAGTACTAAGTCCCCAAATATGTAGACCTCATATGTGATGGTTCTAAATTAATTGATTCAATGAGTGGTTATATATAACAATCTGTGTTAGCAATAGCAAACATAACACAATCTGGAAAATCATGAACTTAGGAACCGAGTGTTTTTCATCTAAAAAAAAAAGAAACACGAAGTACGAATTCAGACTCCCAGGCTAGTTTAGTGATGATGCCACAGCGAAGAAGTAATCAACCGGTATAAAATTCTCGATGGCTTCGTTTCTCTACTTGCAAGCTTTTGTTTATATCAAGACTATTCTGGAAAGCTTCCGCAACGTTGTAATACGGTGAAACCCGAATATTTGAGTACATGCATTCAAAAATACGAAATTGTGTACACAGCTTTATTTCTTTTGGGTCTTGTTTACTTCACTCTTATAACTCCGCGACTAAGCATATATATGGCTCATTAGTTTAGTTGGTATGTTGTCAACAGTGAAAGACCAAGGATTTTTAGCTTTATTTGGGCGTAAAACCTTTCAAGCTTTCCTTAGGAATATTGTGGCTTTCTTGTGCCAAAGACTATTGTCAAAGAACCGGATTTATACGGGCGAAGTCATTCAGCATTGTGAGACAAACAGCGGACCTTTAAAACGTTTTTTTTTTTTAAAAAAAAGCGAAATATTCGATTATACATAACTCATTAAAAAGAAGTAGGCTTACACTGAATTAAATGGGCTTAAAACGGCACCGTCAACTTTTTCATTCAACTGTGCGGAATATTTAATAACCGCTATTCAATTAATCGGAGGCAACAGTATTTTACATGTACCATTTTTGTTTTCCCCTATTGTTTAGCTAGAGGCCACAGCGTGTGGCGAACGGAGTGTCACGACATATATTGAACGCAGCTTATTGCCAGTGCGTCACAGGGCTTCATTCTGTTAAACTTGGAGGATTTGCTCTCACCAAAGAACGTACGCAGCTTTCGCGCTCCGGTATTCAAATGGCAGGTCGCTCCTTACTCCCGTATCATTGGTTAACTGACAGCGAATCAGAAACAAGGGATACTAGATTTGAAAATTTCTAAGATGGCGCCCAAGACGCGCTCGTTTCTTGAATGGGCTGGGCATTGAGTATCTTGTTTTCGACGAAAGTTGAGTGAAGTTTACTGAATAATGCTCTAGAAACGAGTTAAGTTTAATTTAGTTTGATTGTTTATTTTCAGGCTTACAAGGTAAGCTCTGCTTGGTCAAATTTCTGTTAAACTTTTGAAAGTAAAAGTGAAACTTGCTACATCCGTTCATGCACCTGGTGCGCTAACACGCATACAGGTGTTAAGAAGGGTTAGAGTCCCTATTGGAAACCTTATTTCTTTGTCTTGTAGAGGAATAGAGAAAAAATGGATTCTTCGAACTCCAATCGTGAAAGCATCAATCAATTTACGCCAGTTCACCCATTTGCAAGTCTTACCTTGAAAACACCTAACAGGACAAAACCTGATGGACCAGGAAAGCAGGGTACTCCACAAGCACCAAGTAAAGATATCCCAGGATTGCTCTGGTAAAACTTTCATAACTTGGTATTTATGCGTGTTGGATTTTAGGTTTACCAGAGCGGATTTGCTTGATTGGGACAGTTGAAGCAGTACCTGGAATAATCCAAGCTGCCAAGGTTTGATTTCTAGTGTTGTTTTACATACGTGCCCCCTCTAATGAAATGATATTTTTACGTTAGAGTTTTGGGATCCCAGTAGTTTGCTCAGCTACCGGACAAGAATTTATTGAAAGAAGTGCCTTCGACACCGTGTTCGTTTTAGAAGACTTCGAATGTCCTGAATATGAATTCTTGTACAGTCAAGAATGCAGGTGCGAACTTATCTAAATGTCCAAACTTTATTCTTAAATGTACCGTAACTTCAGATTTTTCCATCTCTTACATGTTAGTAGTCATTTTACTTTTTAATATTCATTCATCTCATCGCAATTAATACTGTTACCTTTGTTGTATTGCAGCAATTAAGCCCATCCTTTATGTAATATAGCAGTAGTTTACTATATATTTATTATTTTGATAAGTTTTAGATTCACCGAGACTATTTCTTTTGAAATAGCGATAGTAAATAAGACTGTTTTTTTTTTAATTTTTACAGGATTATGGGTTATCCAGCTTTCATGGAATGTGCCGAGCAGAAATATGCCTTACCAGAACTTGGTAGACCTTTGTATTGCACGGCAATGTGCTCTATGGTCCTTTGTTTTACGGGTTTTCGAAAAAAGGAAGAAGTGGTAAGGCTTTGTCAGTCATACAGTTTTTAGTTTCTTGGTATTGGATTACCGAACTTTGTTTTACCTGTCGCAGAACAAATTAATTACCTATATACATCACATGGGTGGCAGCATACGGAAAGATTTTGGCTCCAAAATTACACACCTTGTAGCATCGGCATGTGGTGGCGAGAAGTATCGGTATGCTGTGACACTAGGAATTCCCGTCATGGGATCTTCTTGGATTTGTGCAGCTTGGAATCAGCGGAAAACGGAAGGGGCTAAAGCTTCTGATGAGGCTCTTATGGTATTTTCCCCCCAAAGTCTTCAGGTCATTTATTCTGGTTTTTAATATTATTATTAAACTTCTGCAGGCCGAGCATCGTCTGAAGGCTTTTCACGGTATAGTTGTCACTCTCGTGGGCTTCTCACCTGAGGAAGCCCATCGAATGACGGACATTTTAACACAGAATGGAGGCACTGTGAGTACCATCGACGATCCAAATTGTACACACATCGTAAGTCATCGAATTTTTTAATCATTATTTTCTTGTTTGTATTTATTTAAGCAATCTAATGTATTTTAGGTTGTGGAAGAAGGTGAGAATCCTTCATTACCAAGTGATTTACCCTCCAAAGCTCGTGTCGTGAAAGCTGAGTGGTTTTGGGCTTCAGTTCAGTTAGATGCTTGTGTTGACGAGAAAATGTACCTCTTCAATGAAGTAATTTCTTTTATTAAGCTAGATTTTGTCTGTTTGTCAAGTGTTGCAGAAATTTCAAAACAATTTCTTCATGTATTTGAACAGGGAAGCGAAGTGATGAGCCCTCGGCGTGTTCTGTCGCCTACCATGTCAGGTACGCCTGGTTCGGCTGGCTCGTTTCCGCGAACTCGCAAACGCAAACGTGTAAAAGAAACTGTGTGGCAGTTAGCAAATGGAGGGAATCTACCCACACTAGCCCTTGCTATGGGCATTGACTCTACTCCAGCTACGAGTTCCGCAACACATAAACGTAGATCATCAATTTCGGAAGCTGGAATGCTTTCTATGAGCGGATCGTTTTTAGACACAACTACTAGCCCCGAAAAGGGAGCCGTAGAACCTCAAGGTATAAATGATTAATTTGTTTTATATTCAGAAATATAATTTTTATATTTATTCATTTATTTGTACTTTTATAGCATTACCGGTGGATTTAAAGTCTATGACTCCTCGACAGCAAGTCTTCGGCGAATTGCTGCAAACGGAGACCAACTACGTTAACATTCTGCACACGGTCATGAAAGTACGTTGAGGCTTGGAAGAGAGAGAGAGAGAAAAATATGTATAATAAAAAAAAATTCAATATCCCCAGGTATTCAAAGAGCCGTTGGAAGATCCTGACCAGCGGGGCGGTCCCTTACTAGATCCTACTGAAACCAAACTCATATTTGGAAACCTACCTCCGATTGTAGAAGTCCATTCTGCCATGTTAGAACAATTGAAAGCGACAGCTAACCATTGGCGGGACGATATATCCGTAGGGAGCATTATTCTCAGTCACGTAAGAATGACTTTCGTTACTTACTTTGTACAAGCCAATTTATGTTCTAGGAATTCATGCATTAGTTTTGCATAATTTTTATTTATTTCGTACTTGTCATAAATTATACTGTCGTAACAGAAGTATGTGAAAAAATAATTTGCTGTCGGAGAATGAACGTTTACCGATTTGTAATGTATTCGCTGTAGTCACAAGACTTGTTGAAAGCATATCCTCCGTTCGTCAATTTCTTCGAGAAAACGAAGGAAGTTTTGAGCACCTGCGATCGCACTAAACCTCGGTTTCATGCCTTCTTGAAAATTGGTCAAAGCCGACCCGAATGCGGAAGACAAAGTCTACAGGAACTGCTCATTAGACCTGTCCAACGTCTACCTTCTATTAGTTTGCTCCTTAACGGTAATGAATGCATTTCTGAATTTTACTATGTTCTTAGTGTCAGTCGCTAAGTTTCTTTTTTTTTTACCCACCTGTGTAGATTTGATCAAACAGACTCCGAAGAATCATCCTGATCACGCGAAATTGGAAGAAGCTTTGGCAACAATAAAGGAAGTAATGACGCACATAAATGAAGATAAACGCAAAACGGAAGGACAAATGGTTCTTTTCGACATCTTTAACGGTATTGAAAACTGTCCCGTAAGTAATCGTCCGCTTGACACATTTTTAGCCGAATTTGTGCGTTTTATGTATACATCGTTTATTTTATATTACTTTTTCTATGTGTGTTTTTGCATAGGCCCACTTGGTTTCCTCCCATAGAGCGTTTATTAGCAAGTGTGACGTAGTGGAATTAGGAGAGGGTATCGTCGGAAGAGGCGGTTTACTCACGCTGTTTTTATTTACAGATGTTTTAGAAGTAATGGCGGAATTTCATAAAAGCAGTCTTCGTGATTGATTTTCACATTGCATCTTAACTTTGGCTTGTTCTTTTAGATTTGCAAACGAAGAACGAAAACATTAGGGAGCCTGAAAAGCCCTAGCACAGTGAATTTGGCTGCAAGCACTCGAGGATCTGGGCAATCTAAGCTCTACAAGCACGTGGAACTTATATCCTTGCCGCATGTTAAACGCATTGTCAATATACGAGAAACGGAAGGTATGTAAGTGGAATTAATCGTGCGTTTTGTTTCTTTTCGATTCAGTCGAGTGACTGTACGTGGGAGCTAAACCACCGCAGGTAAACAAGTATATAAGATCCCGTGGCGCAACGGTAGCGCGTCTGACTCCAGATCAGAAGGCTGCGTGTTCGAATCACGTCGGGGTCATCTTTTTCTCGTTCGTTTCTGTTCCTGTCATTTCCCGTCTTAATTCAATTCTCATTCATATTGTATGGAATTCTATTTCAGATTGCCAAAAAGTGTTCGCATTGATATGCCGCAGCCATCAAGAAATTAAAGAAAGGCTTTACTCCTTCGCCATTACCTCCGATGATATTGATAAAGCAACGTTCTTACGAGCTTTATGCCGACATACAGCAAACACAGTTTGCAGGGCAGACGCGGTATATTATAATATTATTATTATTATACATTCCATTAATGTCCAAGCTATTTCAGAAGGACAAGAAGCTCAAGAGAGTTTCGTTCCTTGTCATTAAAACTTTTTAGTCTCGTAGGCCCTTTACTTATATTAAAATGTATTAGTATCTGGATTTTTAATGTCAGTTTAAAATGCAATGTAATATAATGTAAGCTTCGTGTTTCAAAGTTATAGGTTTAGATTTTTATTTGGTTTAAGTTATTCATTTTAACTCCTTATAGGAAAACTACTTAACCTGCCTGGATGCTCATCAGCTTGATATCGATTCTAGTGATGTAGCAACCGGTACTCTGGGCCGCGCTGCAAGGTAAACATTTTTGGACGAGTTTGAGCGAAAGTTCGTAGTGGTTTTAGTTAGAAGTAGTTTAGATTTTATTATTTTTGTTATTTCGTGTTTAGATTGGCCTCGAAAACCCGCATGGCCGTTAACCGTGCCTTTAGTTTCAATAAGACACCCAATCGCCTTAAACGAGCGGTTTCGTCCATGATGAGCCCCTTCCAAGTGCCGCCCTTGGGCCCGTCCAATGAAAACGTAGGAGTAGGCGTGGCAGCTTGTACAACTTTAGCAGCTTCGTGTACCAACTTAACAGTAAACATTAGCTTTTAATGCGCCACCGTTATTTCGTGCAGAATTTTTCATTTTGCTTTCTTTGTCTAGGATATCAACTCTACGCCTACAACAGGCGCCCAAGCCGCGAAGAAGGTGAAAGGAGGTTCACTGGGTGTGTCTGCATTACGGCAGCTGTAAAATCTTAGGGGACTTTATTTTATTACTCTTTTAAAGGTGACTGACAGCTTTATTAAAATTTCCTTGTCTGCCTTACCTGTAAAAAATCAGCACATAGGAGTTTTTGAACGGACGATTACCTTAGAAAACATCAGAGAGAAACTTTTTAAGCTTCTAGAAACAAATTGCAACCTAGAACTTGTCGCTTTCCTTGTCCTACTTTCCTCTGTCTAATTTGGGATTCCCTGTTTTCTTTAATACTGTAAGTGTCCTGGTACTGTACAAATTCTTATGGCAAAGTGGACCACAAGAAAAAATCGTGGCATAGAATTATTAAGAAAAATTTTTGTAGCGTGAGTGTGTGTTTTTTCGTTGAAAAGTTTGTCTTCGACATGGACAATCCGTTCCTCTCCAGAATTGAAAAAAAAAAAAACATTCCTATTTTAATTGTGTCAAGGTTCTATTTTTACCGACAGAGAAATTAACTTTACTTAAACCTGGCCTAAAAAATGTGAGCAACAATATGTTTGGGGGCTTGCATAAATCGTGTATGTCAGTTTCCTTTTTTTTTCATCTTTATAAACAGAAAACATATAAATGGCAAGCACTTTTCAATCCAGACTAGATACTATTTTATGCCTTCCGTTTCCTCAAACACGGGTTACATCCGCAGCAGCGCAACAATATTTTGTCACGGGATTACATTTTTTTCACAAAATGGAACGAATTTGCGGTGAAAGACTGAAAGTTTCGTTTCTGGTTATTATACTAACCAAGTTGGATAATAACGGAAGGAAAAGTACACGTGACAACAAAAAAGAATAAACGAAAGAGGTTCATAGTTTGGATCTGAAACAAATCAGGCGGTTGAAAAAGAGTCCATGCAGAAACTTTTGAAAGATCTGGAGGAAGAATTACGAGCTGTTGCCGTTAGCAACAACGATTTTCGTATCAGACGAGCGGTTTCCGCTGACAAAGTAAACCTAAACGGGACCGGGATGGTAAATAGGATAATTTGTGAATAGGCATAATTCGTGAAGGCGTACATTTTGGAAGGAAACGAATGAAACAACAAGCGTGGATACACGAGGAAAGCGTACGTCGGTACAAATGATAAATGTTCTACCAGGCAAAATTTAACAAAAAACGGTGAACAAAACTAGGCACTCCGACAGTAACAACAGCGTCAAGTACTCAAGCGAAACTCAAGGATACTGATACTAGAAAAAAAGCACAGAAAAATGACAAAATTAGCGGACGCCAAAATTTTTTTTGCAAGCAAAATTGTCTCGGCCATGCAAACCAAAGCAGGGTAGTGTTAGTTAAATTATGTACAAATGAAGGAGCAAGTCAAATAATAGATTACCCTCTCCAAACTTACAACAAAATATTAAGTTAAACATTCCGGTGCATTAGTATGCTACTGTATAAGCCGGTTGAGTTAGGTTCAGCTTTAGTGTAGCGTAATAATTAGATTTAAAGGATGTAATACAAATAGAAAAAAGTCTTCTCGAGCGTTCCACCAAACCAAATTCACAAGACAAAAACTCACGATCCTATTTTTTGAAAAGTCCAGTTTCCTCGCCCCTGTTTTTGCACACATTTCTTACATAAAGCTGTCGCTTTCCACCAATATAGGCGACTTAAGGTCTGGGCTCTTTACGGGGAGAGGAAAACATGAGAAGTAAACGAAAAAAAAGGAAAAAAAAAATTAACAAAAGCTTAAAAAGCATTCCTTCTACCCTTTTTTATGAAATTGTTTAGCTTCTATATTTGTGAATGTAAACGAAAAGTTTAAAGCAAGCTGAAGCAAAGGTAGAAATCCCTACTTACTCGCTGATACGCTGGCTGCGCTGATACAATGTTCCCATCTTCTTCAATGCACAAATCTACGTCCGAATCTGCCGTACTCTCTTTAACCTAGTTACAAGTAACAAGTATTATGTGACACGAAAAAGAATTTATAGTGTGCGAAGTTCTAGAACACACTCAGAAGTCTTTATTGTGGTGGAGACTCTCGAAAAACTAAAATAGTTGACGTACGTGCGTTAACTGCTCGGTTGTTGTAAGTATCCGTGCCAAAGGAGTACAACACGGTGGCAAAGTTTCTAATAGTGTAGGACTGCTGTGTGTTAACAATGGCTTCATGTACTTGGAATCGAACCCACTCCATACGCGCGCTAACCAGGCTTTTTCTTGGGAAGCTGGTACAACTGGGGGTGCGCCGTCGGAACCCTAACACGATACAACATTCACTAAGTCACAAATTCTATGAGTAAAAACAGGCTCTAATGGCAACGGAAATGGCATGCGCTGCAGTCGACAGTTACAAGCATAGAGAGCTTATTTAAAAAATACGCAATAAAGAAATAACAAATAAAATATAAAAGCAGAATTCGAGATTGATGTATCTAAAGCTTCTATAGAGACGGTAACAGCAATCTTGCAAAAGCTACCGAGAACTTCATAAGGGATTGCCGGATATAAAGTGCTGTAGCACAACCCCTAATGCGAGATATATTGAAGTCTCACATAAGAATACTGTAAAAACGGGGTAATTTCCAACAAAAAAGGGCCTTTTATTTTTCGTTTTTCTTGTATATTTCGTACTGATTTTTTGAGTAAAAGCAAAACTAAAGTTTTAACTCTGTGGATTGTTCTGTAGAATGAGAAGAGTATTTCACTTTTCGACTTCACTACAAAATGTAGGGAATATTTTGTTCTCTTAAGTTGGTGTTCAAAATTACCCTGCGATAAGTACAAATTTGAATGCGAACAAGAAATCGCTCTGCCAAAATTCAGAAGCAATATACTGGCAAAAAACTTCTTCGTATTGTTAGTGTGGCGTAAGTGAACGCGCTTAACCATTTTCTTAAAGAAAATTACATAAATTAATGTAGGGGAAAAGTTTGAGTGAAAAGATCGATTGATGAGTTCGGCAGAAAGAGGTATTTAGGCCTTAAAGACAAAACACTCGCATTTTGGTTAAGACAAACAGTCACATTTTAAGCATTTCTGGTTTCCGAACTGAAAAACTTTTTAATGTCAAAGCTTTAGAAAAGTTTTGTTTCAATTTTCTTGAGATGGGCTCCGTTACCCAAATCCCAACGACTTTTTACATTTTTGGGTGATTTGAGAATACTATTGAGAAACTACATCCCTACTATTGAGAAACACTGGTTTAAAGTAACCCTATGGCACTATGGCCATTCGAAGAAAAGTACACGGCTATACTGAGTCTATTCAATTTCGTGAACTCAAGCTGTATAAAACAGCTTTTGATAAGTCATGAACAGTGTACACTCGGATTTAGGAAAGTTGGGAGCCCCAGAGCCTTAATACTTGATGATTCTAGATTTCCGTACAAGACAGTTTTCTTACTGCTATTTTTTAAACTGGTCTGGGCGCGAGCAGAGCTCATTGCCGCCTTCGTATTGACTAGAGAGCGTTCTTATTGTGTCCTTAGGATACTTTCTCACTGTTATTTTAGAAATATAAGAATACTGTAAAAGTAAGAGTGCAGCACGAGCTTGTTTGTAAAAAGCACTTAGAAGGCCAAAACAATGTCTTGCAAGGCTGTGTTATTACCGTTTTGCATTAGAATTCAAATCAGTCAGTAATAAACATACGAAAGGAGTAACGCGGTATAAATGCGAGACTATAACGAAATGTATGTACAGTGGAGGAAAACGCGAAGGAAAAGCGAACGTACCGCTGAATGCGTGGCCACGGCGCTATAGACCTACGAAAGCAGTTAACCGCGTTGATTAGCCTCACCGCAGCAGGAGAAAAAGCAGTAAATTAAAGAGTTAATAAAGAAAAATAATATTTAGTCTGTCAAAGCGATAAGTTGTGTGGTTCACTATAGAAAAAATGACGAAACTTTCCATGCTCCGAACACTTACGTTATGCGGCGTTCCGTGATGCAGACTTTCATGCTCCTCATCTACTCCCACCCTTTGAAAAAGAAACATTACTCACGTAAACCCTAATAGCTGATAAATGCCTATGGGCACAAGAAAGTCAGTTTAATTAAAACTTACGGAATTCCGAACCACGTAAGGAGTTGGGTGGACGCACCACCCACAATTATCACTGAACCGATGGCGATCAAGGAAGTGGTGGTCAAAAAAGTTTGGCGAGCTTCGGATAACGTATTTCTGATGGCTAAGGCGAAAGCCATGGCTCCACGGAGACCTGAAAAAGTTTTAGTTTCCATTACAATTTCACATGATTAAACTGCACGGTTCTTTAGTACCAGAAAAGAACAGCATGTGCTGAAAGTTGACAGAAATTTTGGGTTTTCGACCCAAATTTAAGAGAAAGGAAAGCGGATACACGTTTGCCGCTCTTCCTAACGCAACAGCGATCTAAACGAGGCACGAATAAATTATGCAAAATTGATTATAGTATTAAAATAAGTAAGCATTACGATAGCAATTGTGATGAAGATGATGTCAAAGTGATGCTTCGGGAATGTGAACATAGAGACTCCAATGTACGAAAAGATAAAGTTCTCTGACAAGAAATTGAGCAGTTCAAAAAGCGACTTTGTCCGCACTCTTGAATCCACTGACAAGTTATTATATGTGTAATGCGCTTGGCACATTCCACAAAACAAAACAGCCACAATACCTACAAAACGAAATTTCGAAACAATATATGTTTTGCAGTTAATCTCGAATTTACCAGTTAAATCCGACGCTTCCGCTATCAAAAATGTACTATACGACATCAAGACAAAGAGGCACGTTTCCAGGAGGGGAAAATCACGAATTCGCGTGAACTTGGTTAGGTGCAAAGGAGTTAAGGAAAAACTTTTGCATATTTAAAAGTTACTTCTTCGGTAAATCAGTTTTTGTTTTTGGGGTAAAACCTAATACTACGGTCACACTCCGCACCCATGGGAGGGGGTACAAGGGTTCCCATATCCCAAAATGTTAACTTTACTATGGTACGCATCAAGGCCATAACCAGGAGGTTAGAGGGTCGACGCCCCCCTCCCGACATTTTTATTTTTACAATGGAGAAGATAGGACAAACCTGAAATGTCCAAAAGATTGCACACGTACCCCCCCCCCCCCAAACCTCCAAAAACTCCTCCGAAACAAAATCTTGCGTACTGCCCTGGTAAGCATAGGCGACTACAAAGTATCCAAAAATATTGCGCATGGACCGGATCAAAATACTGGGCACGGCCGTGACTAATTGTAGTTTTAGTTTACGAAAAAATTTCTTTAATTGAAATATATAAAGATATTCATTCAGGTGTATAAATATGTGAAAATATCTATCCAGTTTTCATAATCTATTGCTTATAAGAAAGCTTTAAAAGGATATAAGTGCTGTAGCTACACCCAGAACAGATCCGAGCAAAAAAGAGAGCGTAAAAATCCGCAAGAACTCGCCCACAGCTTTGAAAAAAGCTACGAAACGAAACGCGCTTCCGCTGTTGCTGTAATCTTGCTCAAAATTCTGGATCGTTCTGTTGAGGAAGGGAGAAGGAAATTAAAAAATAGTCAAAATTAAACTACATTTCCTTCCCTACCCAGTCAGCACTATAGCGACGGCATCATTTAACACACTTTCACCGAAGACTAAAGCATACAAATTAACATCCACGTGTAGTTCATGGAAAATGGCTAGAATAGTCACAGGATCTGTCGCAGATATCATGGCGCCGAAGTAAAGCGTTTGGAGGAAGGAGAATCGCCTCGCCAGCGACGGAAAAATTTGAATAAAGCCCCACATTAAACCCCTATAAAACAAAAATATAATAAAAATGCATGACAATTATGATAAACTACTTAATACTCCAAATGATAAGATACGAATATTAAGAGACAATAAAGTACCCAGTTACGAAGGCGGAGATTGTTGTTCCTACGAATGCGAACGTAAAGATAGCACCGAGGTTTTTGAAAAAGTATTTCTGGAATGCGTTCAAACAAGAAAGATTAGCTATGACTCAACTTTAGAAAATGTCAGAAGATTAAGTTTCCGACCCTTTTTTATTTGTTTAAAATTATCATATTACTCGCTTGAGGCTATAAGCCGCATTGAAAATGATGGGTGGTAGCAGGAGATTAAAAAAGATTTCCGGATCAAACGTTGCTTTTTGATCGATTTCATTGCTGGCCGCGTCGTCGACTTCTCCTTTGAAGACGTACGCAAATGTGCGGTTGAGAAAACCTAGCGTTTTATCGCGACGTGTGATCTGAAGCCACAAATAGTCCGGAGGGACCGATAAGTTATGAGATGCGGTCGAATGTGGGACGACTCGTAAGGACGAAATATGGCTCGGCAATCCGGCGTACCGGATAATGGCACCCAAAACTAAACCTAAACTCCAACAAATTGAGAATTTTCCCACAACGTGACTGAGAAAGAGATAAGGGGATTTTTACCATAAATTACAGCTAAGCCGGTTTCGTGCAGAAACCGTAAACGACGGTTCTTGAACATCCAAATTGTAACAACAGTTAAGATGAGCAGAAATGTGTATATGAGGAGATTGAGATTATCGAGACGATGAGTGGCTAATGCTCGCTCGTCAAACTGGGTATCAGACGGTATCATGGCTGCATTGCTCACATAAGCAACCGCCAAACTGAGAAGAATGAAGCATTTCGTACGGGAAATTCCCCGTTGAGGTGCCATTATCCCCGCCCCGGCACGGTTTCTATAAAAAACACACAAAATTCACAATATTTTTTTAAATGTATTTATTATGTATCAGTTTCGTAGAATAACTTGTACCGTTACAGATAATGGTTGTCCTAAGAACGTTAACGAACGTTATAACCGTGTCCGTAAAACAAGGTAATTTGGGCAAGCCGACAATCACGCATAGTCTGCTCTTTTCTGCAAAAACTGTAACTGGTTTATGTTGAATACATTCAAATTCACGACAGTGACACGCAGACACTTACAAGCTTGCCACGAATGTTTCTGGTTTCGTATCCAAATGCCTTAATACATTTTGCCTCGGTACGCGAATAAGCACTCACAGCTGGCGGGACGAGTACATAGAGCTAATAAAATAAGTGGCAGACTGGGATTGAGACTCCCGCAACGAACTGTATGAAAGGTGTTTGCTAAGGGTCAGAGGTTTTTCCGAGATTATAAATGAGATAGTTAATGCTGCTTTGCTGATCACTTGTTTTCCTGGGACGTAGCGACCTCGAACGAATAATGATGAATGTTAGAATTTGGTTTAGCTCTCATGTCACGTAGAGCCATCTGTTCACTTACGCGTGACTTAGCACACTATGTGAATGTTTCATCTTAGGCCAATAGGTGTCAGGAAAGATTATCAACTTTACGATTTGAATTGAAAATGTTATGACTGACCAGTTTGAATTTCGTGCAAACTTGGACCGTGATTTCAGAAAGTTACAACTTAGGACTTTAATGAGTAGCAAAGCATACTTTAGGAATAGAATAATATGGAAAATGAATTTGGAGAGAAAGTTTACCCTCCTGTTTTGCGACTCAGTCCAAATGAAGCTGAAGCTTTAATTCAAGCAAAGCTCGTAGAAGCCAAACGTCAAAGACTAAATGAGGTATTTTAATACGCTATAGAGTATTAAAACGGTATTATGTATGAAAATAATTAGGTTCGTCAACAGTCAAGGAACTTAACCCTTCGTATCAAGCAGCGTAAACTTGAAAATGTAGCCAAAGTGCTCGCCAGAACCAAAGTTACCGTGGTCCAACAAGCTGAAGAACAGTTAAAACGACTAAGACAAGAAGCTGAAATATTTTTACTTGAAGAAATGTCCCATTTTGGAGAAGGGCACCACAAAGCTTCGGCTCAGGTAATAATAATATTGGGACACTTCGCAAATGCACATTTCGTTACATAATGTTGTACAAAACACAGTATACTTTCCTCAAAGACACGAAGATAATTGGCAAGAACTTTTTTCCTTTTAATCGATCGTACGGTCCGGTCAGTAGGATTCAGATAATAGGGCATTGACATAGGTACACACTTTCAAGTGAGATAGCCTATAATGCAACACTATTTGGAGGCTGACGTTTGAAAGATTATTATGACTTTGTGCTTTGTGGCTGACACCATCAATACCTGTGGGTCCTGTATACCACGCTTGTTTGGAAACCTAAATGTTCAGTGTTCCACTCTTTACATAAAATACTGCGTAAATAAGGGAGAGAAGTTGTCAGTCATGCACTGAGGGGGTCGAAGTACATTTAATCAACAAGTTCTCGAAAATGAAAATTGCTGTTCTAATCTAAACGATTTTTAATGATTTTCATTAACTTGTATTGTTCTTACTTTTTTACTATTTTTACCTTACAGCCTGATTTCATGGCATCGAAAGAATTAGCAAATGCTTCCAATAAACGTCTGGCAAAGCGAAGAGGAGCCGAAGCTTTCCAAGAAATGAAACGTCAAGAAGATTTAACCCAGCGAAAAGCATCAGCACATATAAAAGCCCGTAAAGCTGCTTTGCAAGTAGAAGCAGTCCGCGCTGCGTACCAAGCTTCAAAGCCCACTCCCAAAACCCTCTTGACTCAACCTAAACCGCCACCGCTTCCTAAAGCTGTCATTTTCCAATATGGATCCTTATACCAAAGTACATTCCACCCACCGGCTTCTATAATCGAAACTCATTCAGAGGTAATTCTACTATCTTTTAATCGCCTATTTTATAGTTATCATTTTTAATGCAATTTTCGTAGGATGTTGTGTGTGATCCTAGAGAAGCTGCAAGGCTAGAAGAAAAGCTAATTGCCGAAATGGAAAAGTGTCAAGCAGAACAGCGACTTTTGGCCAAAAGGAGAGGAGCTGTCGCTTTGGCGTACGAGAAAAATGCTGTTCAGTGGCGTAAGCGCTTGCACGAACTGGAAGAAGTGTACGAAGAAAGCCTTGAAAATAGCTCGGACCGTGAAAATTTAACTACAGAAGGCGCCATACCGGTATTTTCAGCAGCTGAAGAGCAACAGGAACCTATGGCAGGTGAAATTCCAGTTCCGGCCAAGAACGACGCTATCATAGAATTACACCCAACTCACGACAGCGACAGCCGAGCACCTCTTACATCACCTGGACCCGAAAACCAAGTGTCTTCCAGTTTGGATGAGCCTACTCTAGATCCGGAACTACTTAACCAGTTACGTGACCTGTTAAAAAAAATTCCACGTCGAAAAATACCTTCCGAAGGACAAGACATTCCCCAGCGAACATTAGACGAAGCACAAGACATTCCTTGTCGAAAAACACTTCCCGATTTACAAGAAATTCCACAACGCGATGTGACTACATTTCCGTCCACTTCAAGTGTGCCACACCAGTCCATTCCTAAACAAGATGTGTATTCAAGCGACCAGCAGATACAAGGGAATGTGGAGAGTGAAAGTTCTGGCTCGATTGAAGTCAGCGTAAAAGTTATTGAACGTTTTGATAACGCGATTGAGAAGGCACTGTATCGGAAAAGCTTCAAAACTAATAGCAAAGAAAATATCCCATCTTTGAGTCAGTCCAGTACCAAGTATCGGGACTTGCCAAGCAAATTAGGAAAATCTGATTCTGCAGAGAATCCCTCACAGTCTAGGTTTCAAACCCCGGCTCAGAGTACCAGACGCGAGATTTTGAAGCGTTATATCGAGAAGCTATTGCAGTCTCAACGGGAAGAATTGGTAAATCTGTCAAAGACAACCGATTCCAGTCTTTCGGTGTCATCAATCCATTTGGGAGCGGAAGCGAGGGATTTTCCTAAGCCCACGACCCGAAGCGAAAGCTTATCAAGTGCTTTACCATCTGGTCGTGGAGATCAAATAGATTTTCAGTTGATTCCTCGTGTGCCTCCCTTTAGCAAATCGTGGCCGTCCTTTGCATCTGCGTCATCAGCCACTTCAGTCTCATCCAAGCAGTCTTCCCTACCGAGTTTGGAACTTACAGAGTCAACGCAAACGAGCGTACACTCGTCACAATCGAAGCACGGAAAAGTCTTGTCTGTTAGTAGCAGAGAAGATGCGAGGAAATCACGTAAGGGAAGTGTTTCTACATTGCAGTCGGAAGACAGTTTACAGGCTCGTCTACGCTGGCTCGAAGAACAGGTTGAGAGTAAGGAAGAAGAATCGAGGCCTTTGCCTTTGTCGACATTGTTGAAGGAGTTTCGGCGGTTCCCGGACAGTGCAGAAAAGAGAAACCAAGTTTACGCTGAACTGGCATCGTTGCAGTCGTTTTCTGTTTCAGAGGCAAATGTTAAATCGAAGTCTGTTGCTGAGTCTTCGACAGATATATCTGTTCCTGATGTAGATGCAGCTTTAAGGAGATTAGGCATGCCAGCATTAACGGCTGTTTTACGACGGTGAATTAAGTTTTTTTTGGTTTTGTTTAAAGGTATTTGCCATATCTATAACAGGACAATACACTGATGCGAAATCTAGCGTTAATTACTGTGTTCGATAATGGGCTTTCAACCTTAAAGCGGTTTATTGTTCATAGGGGCTTTTAACTGTTTTATCGCCAAAGCCTTCTCATTAAAGAATTTTGGTTAACCTTTTGGTACTATCCTGTATCTCATTTTGCTAGGCATTCCAACTCTTCTATTTACTAATTTTAAAATTTCATTCAAGGTTACTTTTCTAATTTACAAAAGATAACCAATTAGGAATTTATATAACAACGTTACTGACTCACAAGGTTCGTCCCTGGAACAAATCCTGATATCGTGATTTCAAAAGCATCGTTTCGCGTTCAATTTTCGGGAGCGTGCTGCCATCTTTGAATACTCACGCTCGAAGTTGATCTCAAAGGACGGACCTGTTTTCGTGCGTGATAAAAACGTGGCTTCGTTAAGCTGGTGATCATACCTGGAATTTCCATAGCGTGAAGAGGTAGGTACGTAACGTTCTGCCGCTTTGTCTTGGTACTGAATTGTCTTTCTGTTACATTGGAAGCTCACGAAGAAATTCCATACGGAAACCCACCTAGCTTTGCCATGAAGCTGGGCAACTTGCCGTTAGTGGGAGGATTGTTTTTGCCTTCGCTAGGAATCGGCTGTCTTCTTATCGGCTTGTCTTTGTGGTTCAGCCGTAAACAAACGCCTACCTCTGCTAATGAAAATGCTCAAGAAGCCGTAAAGAATTCAGATGTCCCAATTATCAAAGCTAAAGCGAAAAAATCAAAATCCAAAGCACCCCGCGACAAGAAGAAAAAACACGAATGTTGTAGCACAAAGAAAAAAGCATACATTTTGGATAACAGGCCTATTCAACACGTGAAAATTTTGTACGGTACGCTGACTGGAAACTCTAAGGTGATATTTTTTTTATAATAAAAAACGCCACCTATGAAATTGATTTTACCGCTACAGAAACTAGCGGAACAACTTGCAGGGCACGCAGAGCATCTGGAGTTCAGTGTGGAAATACAAGATTTGGCTACATTTGATCCTGAAGATACGCTTCAGGATGAAGTAAGCACCTGGTTCGCTAATCTATATTTAATAGTAATTTATGAAACTTTTTCATTCTTCCAATACTAATGTCTAGGCCAGTCAAGCACTAATTCATGTTTTCATACTGTCAACGTACGCGGAAGGAAAACCGCCTGAGAGTGCTGAATGGTTCCACAAATGGCTTAAAGAGGCTGCAACAGATTTTCGTATCGGTAAAGGCTTCTTTAAGGAATTGCGCTTCGCGGTCTTTGGCTTAGGAAACTCTTTATACGAAGAGAATTACAACAAAGTAATTATCATTGAATTTAAGACAACTTTTTTCACATAAAAAATCACCGTGTTACACCCAGGTTGGAAAAGATATTTTCCAATGGTTTGAGCAATTGGACGGCCAGCCAGTACTTCCGTTGGGTTTGGGCGACGAAAACGTGGCTAAATCGGAGCATGGAAGCTTGGAAGCTGACTTTGAGCAATGGGAGCAGGCTTTATTGCGAATCTTGCAAGACCCCTCCTCCTCGGCCAATGAAACCAAGAAAAAAGAAGGAGGTTGTGGCAAAGGTTGCTGCAGTAACAAGAAAAATAAGAAGAAAGGTGACAGCGCGGCACATGACAGTCATTCTGAGGAAGAAGAGGAGGCTGACGGGCAAAATGTAATGGACTTAGAAGACCTTGGGGGCGTGGCGAAGACCAAAGAAACGCCCAGTGATGAAGAGGAGCAAGAAGAAGGAGAAGAAGATGATTTGGTTGACGCCCAGACAGGGGAGCGAGAGATGATCACGCCTCTTTTGCGCCAAGCGTTGACGAAACAAGGCTACAAACTCATTGGATCCCATTCAGGTGTCAAATTATGTCGCTGGACCAAAGCTATGCTTAGAGGCCGTGGTGGGTGCTATAAACATTCCTTTTACGGGATCGAAAGTCACCGGTGTATGGAAACCACACCTTCTTTGGCTTGCGCCAATAAATGCGTGTTTTGTTGGAGACACCATTCGAACCCCGTAGGCACACATTGGAGATGGAAAATGGATCCCGCGGATCGGGTATTAGAAGGAGCTCTAGAGAATCATGTGAAAATGATCAAAGAATTCCAAGGTTCGAAAATTTGATTTTAGATACTTATTACTTTGATCTTAAATATTATTTTTCTACCTCTCGTTCTTACTTTCAAACATTTCAGTTTTAATAGTATCCTGTATTGTTTTATGTTTCCTGAATTACTGTATTTTTGTATATATTTGTAGTCTTGACAAATCAATTTAATTGACTTCTCAAGAAGCTTTTTTAAAACTTCCTTTGAGATTTCGTGTTTAAACGTTACTGAGTATGTCTTATCATCCAAGGAGTTCCTGGAGTACAGCGGAATAAGTTAGAAGAGGGTTTGAAACCTCAACATTGCGCGTTATCATTAGTCGGAGAACCAATTATGTATCCCGAAATTAACCGTTTTGTACGTTTGTTACATAACCAAGGAATTTCGTCTTTCCTGGTTACTAATGCTCAGTTCCCTGATGCGATAAGGTAAGAAATTGCTCGCTTCTTTTTAATAATTTATTTAAATTTTAAAACAATTCCATCTTACTTTTTATGTTTGTTTCTTTATTTTCTTCTTTCTTTTTGTGTGTTGTGTGGAGATTTATAAGCTAATTCATGTGAGTTCCGTAAGTTATTTAAAAATGAGTTTTCTTGTAGGAAAATGGAACCTTGTACGCAATTGTACGTAAGTGTAGATGCCAGTACGAAGGCTAGTTTGAAGAAGATTGATCGCCCGTTATTTAAAGACTTTTGGGAGAGATTTGAAGATAGTTTAAAAGCTTTGGCAGATAAGAAACAAAGGACGGTGTATCGTTTGACACTGGTCAAATCCTTCAATGTGGACGAGTTAAAGAGCTACGCCGAATTAGTAGCATTAGGCAAACCAGACTTTATTGAAATTAAGGTACGAATGGGTATTATTTTTGTACTTCAAGCTGTTTATATTTAAAAACTTTTATTTTAAAATTAGGGAGTGACCTATTGTGGAACTTCGAAAGCCAGTACCTTAACCATGGAGAATGTTCCATGGCACCATGAAGTGATTGACTTCTGCGAACAGTTAGTTAAACACCTACCAGATTACGGACTAGCATCGGAACACGAGCATTCGAATTGCATTTTACTTGCTCATAAAAAGGTACGTGCGGGAAGTAAATCGATTTACTAAACGAGCATATATTGTATAAATATAAGGCCCTATCTGTGTAGATAGTGCGGACTTTCCTCGATTTTATGTACATTTTCTTTTATTTACTTTTGTTACCTACTTATGGTATTATTTATTTTCTGTTTTGCAATTCTGTTTTCTTAACAATCGATGTTAATTTATTTTTGTATCTTTCACAGTTTAACGTAAATGGCCAATGGCATACATGGATCGACTACCCGAAATTTCACGACCTCGTTCAACGTTACTATAACTCTGAAGGAAAAGAAACATTTGAGTCAACAGTAAGTGTCATTCTTTGATATTTCAGTTAGGGACTAATTTTTGTTTTCAACTAGGACTATATGGCGTTAACACCGCCTTGGGCAACGTTTGGATCAGAAGAACGAGGTTTCGATCCCAAAGAAACACGATGGCAGAGGAAACCTGCTAAAAAGGACATTTCGGGCTGTTGATTTATCCTCTTTTCCGCGAGGAAATACGCCTTTGGGGAGGGGCTTTGTTGTGCAGGTGTAGCCTTAGGGTGGGATATTCGTTGTGAAAATTCCTTATTGCTGTAAAGGAGTTCATGACATAACATGGAATTACGAAGAAACGGAAAGAAGTGACATAATGAGCGAATAAAAAGTCGAACACATCGAGAAATATTTCGTAATTTTCGTTTATTTATTTTGCTGTTATTTTGTTTTAAGTCGACGGCTTGTTCTAAAAAACAGATTGTAAACCGAAAAAGAGTTTAAAAAATTTTGTAAGCAAACTAGGGTGATGGGTGCTGTTCCTTTACTGGACGTGACGTCATGAACGTGATAGTTATGTTTTCTGTTGATTGGCTTGCATGTCAATGTATCCGACGCCGTAGGGTTGTTTTGTTATTGTATTTAGCAAGCGTGAACATGGCTCATTGTCTTCTTTAGTCAAGCTTATTTAGCTTTATTTTTATGTATAGCTTTATTTTCTTGTATGATATAATCTACAAAAAAAACTTTAACTACTGACTGACATGAAATTTTTCATTTAGATATGCAGGCTACGGATACAGGGTTGTACCCAGGATTGTGTTTCGGGGTAGGGGGTCCTTATACACTTTATTAGTCGCCTATGCTTACCATTATAAAGTTAACATTTCGGGGGGGGGGGGGGGGGTAAACACAATAACACCCTTGCCTTGGTACGGGGTGTATGGATATATAACAAAAAGAAAGGCGAGGGAAATCAGTACATTTAGTTTGGCTTCTGGATTCCATGAATTCAATGCCATGAGTTCCTTTCTTCCTATATTCCAAATTACTGTCTAAATAATGTAGTGTCTTGGCATACTCAAACCATATTTGCCGCAAATATTCCGTGACAAGTGTCACATTAGATGACAAATGTGGTAACTTTCGAACCAATCTACTATAAATTTTCTTGCATTCTTCATATCTAGCGTAGGGGAGACCGGGGCACCTTGGATAGAGTTGGTTGTACAATCTAACTATCTCCTCAACCCTAGAGTAAAACATTCTCGAAAAAAAAAATAACGAAAATTCAAAACGCGCATGCGCTGGTATACTAAAGTTCGAATGAAAACCGTTCACTATTTTGGGAACTGTGATACTTACTTTTTTTCGGGGGTGTTTTTGACCAGCTTCAGGAGAAATAAGATACAAAACATACTCCTAATCGTCATGCAATAGAAAAAAAATCCCAAAGAAAGTAGAATGACCAAGCCGACAAACTACTTAAGAAAGAATTAACAATCTTTAAAACTACGCCCTCCAGGTCGTCTGAGTTGAAAAACTGCCCGACTTACCCCGGTGTCCCCTATATAGAGGGGGGGGGGGGAATAAATACTGAAAATAGTGCTATATTAGGAACACGACGTGGGTAATGAGAAGTTTTTTTTTATTTTATTGCACTTTTGTGTGCACGTATAGCTTTATCATTAGCAAATAAATTGAGGACAGGGCTAAAGTAAAGCAAACTCTCCAAACTGTGGCCCCCGATCACTTAAAAAAAACAACGCTTTTTAAAGCATAGTATTTCCAATTGTTGTGACTAGCTAAATGTAAAAAAATGTTGGGTTTAAGAGCAATAAAATTAAAAGTACTTAATACGTTTTAGAGATATAAGTTCTATATACCATCTGCCATGTACGCAAAACATTCATTATAGATTCTTGTTTAAAACTCTGATTGTGAAACCATTTAAAATTTCAGTTTTCTAAACATGAATTTCCCAAAGGATTCTCGTGGTGATTACATAAGAGTATAACTGAGGATAACTGGATTAAATGCTGGTTACACCCTCCACCCTCTTACGACACTGGCTAGCACTGGTTAGCAGCGGCGTCGGAAGCACTTCAGGATTGGTATGGCAAAGGCAAAAGGTGAAGGGGAGAGTCGGGTGCTTTGACACACTTTTTACTCAAACTTTTTTCCTTACAAAAGTTATTAACAAATGTCAATTATTCCAACGTTATTCTGTACTGAGCTCTTTCCGGTACTTGTGCTAATTTTTCCCCACTCCACGAGAAAACCGTTTAATTGTAAAAAAAAAAGTTTCCCAGAAGTCGTCTGTGTGTCATAACACCCGAACTTGGAGGGTACTATGACACACCTCGGGTGAGCTATGACACAGAAATAAACCTTGTTACTTTCAGACGTTTATTGATGTATTATAATACAGAACAATATAATTATGTAAAGATAAAAAACTGACTGCTAAATGGGGGACACTGGGTTATATTTTGACACTGGATTATGTTTTTAAAGTTAAAGCTCCGAATTTTTATGCGTCACTCGAAGAAGATGCG
>JAGQDJ010000607.1:17746-54260 GCA_022885665.1 Triops longicaudatus | reverse complement strand
GATCTCATAATTAACTTACGCTCATGACTCAGTAAAAGAATCACTGAGGCTAGGAATCAGAAACTAGCGAACACGGCCTGACAATTTGTCGTTAAAGCAGCTTGTTGCTTGGGAAGTTTTATATGAAACTGAGCTAGCTTGACTTCGACAGCGACTAAAACCTCCTCTTTTCTCAACCCTTTCTTAAAGAAAGGCAGGGGGATAAGACGGAGGAAAAAAAAAAAAAAAAAAAAAAAAAAAAAAAAACTCTACGAAAAATGTTACACGTGGGGAGAAGCAGCGAAGGCCCGAAGGAACGCAACGCAAAACGTTTGAAGGTTTGAACGTTTGAAACGTTTCCGGAACGTTTGAAGGTTTCCCTTTTGCACTTCTTTTCGGTAAGGAAAAGGGAATATGAAAAAGGCGAAAAGCTATCGTATTTTCCGAACTTCAAGACGTTCACACAAAACGAACCTGAACTTAAAAAAAAAATATCAAGCATTTTTAGGTAGAAAATCTTGCCTTTTTAACTGCCGTAAACATTTCGGGAGGGGGGCTTAAACCCCGCTAATCCTCCCTGGGTACAGGGGTGAATATCGATGACGCTAAACATGCTGTTTTTACTACCATTTATCGAAAACGACATGTTCATATTTTTGGAATTGCATCCAACAAAAAGTTTAAACGCGACACTACAGAAACAGGTTTCTGTTATCGCGACTAACACTACCGCTAATACTCGGAATTCGGAACATTTAGCTAAACACGGAATCTGTCTTTTCGACTCGTTAGAATCGACAGTAGGCCTATACTTCGCATTATCCTTATCAAATATCGGCTCAATGTACCCTACCCCTCTTCTCGCAATTTTGACAGTCTGCCATTTCGCTATTTCACTTTTTCAGAATTTGACCAATGACGAAAGATGTACCTTTTAAAAAACCGCAAATCCTCCCACGATGAATCCTAGCCCCAGCAATAAGGAGAGGAGGCAAAAGGGTAGGAGGGCTAAGCGCCGTCCCCACCCTCCCATATTCTGAAGAAGATTCGAATTGGCAACAAAAAACAGGGAAGTGGGTCACATATCCACGTTGTTACGATCGTGTCAAACCCCCAAACGTTTCACGAACCTGGTTTTTAACTTTTACACTAGGGAAACAGCTGTCTACACCTTCCCGTTTTAAAAGAAAGGTGTTAAACACTTTTTTTATTATGCACAATCACCAGCGTTTGCCGGGTTCCCAATATGCCACGCACTCGGCCACTTTCCAAAAACCCAAAAGCCTCCCCCTCCCTCAGTAGATGTCCTCCTTCACTTTCCCAACGACCAACTCTCACAAGCTAAAAATTAAACGAGTGGGGAAAGCTGCTGGGATGCATACTTCTCGACAAATACGCACTCACGATAAAGTTTTCACTCGCACTTTTCAACTACGCAGCGCCCACACCACTATTTATAGCTCCATATTACCAATGTCGACATTGCTCCTCTCAAAATCGTTCTGCGAACGAGCTCCAGCGAAAAGCTCGGAGAAAAAAGGTTGCCTACGTTTGTGACAGCAGATGTCAAGAAAAAGAAAAAGAGCTAAGATGGCAAGACGCACCAAAGACGTGTTCCTCGCACGGACTTTCGCTACAGACTGAAGATAAAAGAGATCCGGTTAGAAGGGTTAGTGGTGGCGAGCAAGTAGGCCTACACCTTCCGTAACAAACAAAGAACGACTGCGATTAACGTGCCAAGTCTCCGTCACAGAGGCGTCGTGCCATATGGGGCCGGGGGGGGGGGGGCCGGGCCCCCAAAAAATTTTTGCCATCGTGAAAAAAAATTTATCATTTAAAACTCATTTATAACTCATTAACTCTTTTATTAAGAGAAATGCAAAATCGCCCCCCCCCCAATTTTTGAAGTGCACGACGCCACTGAAAGTACATAAGTACAAAAGACATAAGCAGTCCTTGGCAGGAATGTCTTGCAGAGGAATTACTCACACCCGTATAGAATATTATTGAGGTAGAAGCAAGTGCCATATAAAATTGGTTTTACAGTGTTCCTCGAGCTAAGGCTTCATATTTTACTCTCGCAGCAAGAAATACAGAATGTAAAAAGGAAATGAGACAAGACGTGGTCTCGCATATTTCATTTCCCGCTCACTGTCGCATTTATCATCTAAGCCAGGTTTTACGGCTCAACGACGCAGTACGAGCCATCAGGTACTATTACTGACTAGTTAAGTACATCGTCAATTATGTATTATCACAATCCGATTTGGCAGAAGTTTCAAACACATGACGCTCGAGACTGAAAACTAAACTGCACTTCTACTTTCTGTAACGTGCTTGTATAGTTTTAATTTACTTGCCAAGCAATTTGAGTCCCACGTTATTCTTTGAACATTACCTAAATTGTTAAACATTAACTATCACGTTAAATGAGAGTGAAACGGGACTTACAAGTATAATGTAATTAGGCAGTCTTGTTATTGCCTGAGTTACAATTAACCGGGTTCCGAAATGATAGTGGGGAAAATGCAATATTGCAAAGCATTATTTTTTTATGTAATCTGAGCAAAATAGATATAGCATTCTTCATAATTTTTTAAGAACTGTATTTCGCAATGCTTGATTCAGTTCAACCATGCACTCAAAACAATGTTTAAGAAACGCGTTAGATTCGCTCAAAGTTACGTTCAACGGTTGTTTAAGGTTCGTTATTAACGTCACGGTGGAACCATCATGCCACTTTGCAAGTCAGAGAAATTCATAATGGCGGCCGTAAAGGGTGATTAACGTAGATTAGGTTACAGTTAAAATGAATTGTGGTTAAACTAGCGAGCCATTAAGCACAAAGGACACTAATTTCGAAAGCAGTAAATAAATTCCCTCTCTTTTACATGAGTAGTATTACTGATTCGGTGTTCCGTAAAAGTCTGATAGAATGTGAAGTAATAAATTTCTTTATGGGAACCACAGGAGATAAAATACGAAGTTCTTGCACACAATCAAGCGACACCAAAAGTCGTGCCTTCAGTTATGTATTTTTTTTTATATCCGAGAGGGAAAACACGTGTATAATTTCGCTATAACCCAAGTTTTCACTCTTGCAGAACACCAGGGTTCTGTTAGTAGCTCAACTAGTTTTCGAGAGGAGACATCGGACTAGATTCCAAACATGTTTCGCTTCGGCTGGTTTTTACTGTTTGTCAGTGCGGACAGTGTTCCGTATTCCAGCGTTATGGTTACCAGTCCACTCTACGTAGACGTGAGAATGATACTGGAAAATGGAAACAACTTCACTTTGCGCAATATTTCAAAAGGTTTCTTCATTCATAATACAACTGCTAAATATAATAGTAACTTTTGGAGAATTTTGGTTCATTGTGACTGATCTTTCTATTAGTCCCTAAAAATTAATATTTCGCTTACGATGCAGCTGTTTCGCTCTCGGACGCTACGCTTGCTTGCAGCCGTTCTTGCGCTATGGATCCAGCTTGCCTTGCGTTTAACTTTTGCAACAGCGAAGGAGCTTTCTATGTCTGCGAGTTGCTGCCTGACAACGTATGTAGGGTTGATACAGTTAAAACGTTTGAACCCTCACCGGGTTGCGAGGCGTGGGATAAGCGCCTTAAAGGCAGGAAAGAAGCGTGTGTTGATACGAAATATGCGAAACGTGGTCTTAAACCCTGCGATATGTTCAAACCTGGATGTCTGGGGGCATGGCCGAACTGCACAAATTGTTCAAAAACTTGCGACGATTGGGCTCGGAACTTTTGGACCAATTACGTCTACTTAGACGATGAAGTATACGGTAAGTTCCACAGAATAATTTCTTTTGTATAGTAACTATGTGATGTGACCAAAAGGAAAAGCAACTTTTATATGGCCTGACGGCGATTCCACAGGGTCACTACCAATTTCTGCACGATGCTATAAGTCGTTTACAACGCTGCTATGGAGAAAAATTGACAGGCAGACTGGTCGCATATTACAAGAATACAAAATGGCGTTTTCAGACGCTAAACGATTACTTAACGTAAGAAATTATATTAACCTTGTATTTTGGTTTCCTGGAATTTATAACTCGTATGAAATCTGGTACAAAAAATGGTTTCTTTACGCTAACGGAAGTTTGACCAACTTGACTTATGGCTATTCCTGGCCCACATTATTGGACATTTTCGGAGCAAAAAAAATTACTTCAAAAATATTTCCTTTCGTTTCTGTAACGGACGATGTTTACGGATGTGGCTCCTTTTGGCTATTAGATCCTAACAATGCAACCTACTGTCCCGGCGGCAACGTAAGCGTATTTGGTAAAGTTAGAATGAACGGCAGCAATGTATTAAGTACCGGCATAAGGCTCGCAAATGTTATGTCGCCTTTATATGAAGCAATCGCCCTCATATCTTAAGGATATAGCATTAAAATTCGCTTCGATTGCAATGTTCACAATGATTTCGTGTTTTTATTCGCGACTTATGTGTCTGACAAATATCGACACATTTTCTTTAAATGCACAATATCTTATTAACTTCTTAGCTGTCTGATTCGTAACTAACTTGCAGAACGTAATCTCAAACATGATATATGATAACCATCCGAATAGGCTTTTCTTGCTGTAAAATGAGTGTAAAATACACATACATACGTCATTACTCGTTCTAACACGATGTTGGGGCCATTCAGCCGTCTTGATATGGAGACAAAGGTGCTCGAGTTGTGCAATATTTCGGAATGGATTTTCCTTACGCAAGCAGCGTTTACAACCTAACGAATAGAATGCTCTGTTTTCACTTCTGAACATCCAACAGCCACTGCTATACTCGTTGTTCGAATTCGTCTCTTCGTGCTGACGGAAGCTTAACGAACTTAAGTCTTGATTATTCCCAAATTGGCATTTTTATAGAAAAAAATTCTGAGCTCCAAAACTTTTCCTTTTGTTACCGTCAAGAATGAAATTAATGGTTGCGGCTTGTTTCTTAACGAACTTAATTCTTGATTACTAAATAATCGGCAATTTTAATGCAAATAATCTGAGCTCCAAAATTTCCTTTTGTTACCATCAAGAATGACATTTATGAATGCGGCTCGTTTTGGTAAGTAGATACTACCAACGCAACGTATTGTGCTGAAGGCAATATAAGCATGCTGGGTACTGTCAAAATGAACGGAAGTCATAATGGTAAGCACCTGCAAACGGTTACCAAATGTTGCCGTACCGATATACGAAGCGTTTGTTCACTTGTCTTAAATGCATCACGATAGTTTCAATGTCTAAAAGCTGAAATTGCTCAGGAATGAAGGCTACTGCAACTAATTTAATTAGGGTGCAATGGCTGCCATGAATTTGTCCTTCGACGTGGCATGTTCATAATTTTTCCCTTCGTTTTTTGACACAGTATTTCCATCAAGAGGTCACAATTTCGAAGCAAATTTCATTTTGAGCCTTTTGTTCCTCGAAGAGGCTTTTTTATTCCTCGCTTATCTTCAACGATATAAAATACACGAATAAAAATAAGTCTCGCGATAAGAGAGTTTTTGGCATTTGATTTTTTAGCGAGATTAGGACGTTGTCTTTACACACGGGCCTTCGTATGAAAAACTTACATCATCCCTATTAATTACTTAAAATCCTCTAATCCGGAAACGCAAATTCAGCGATTTTTTATATACTTTTCTTGTGTCAAGTAAGTCAAAGTTGGCACTTCTTATTTTGTCGGAAATATAACTACTAGGACAGGGTGGGGTCGATTTCCCAGTGCATAAATAATACATAAAAGAGGAATTTCCTATGCATGGCTCTCTTACCTCTGTGTACAATTTTAGTGAAGTAGAAGCAAGTGTCATACAAAAGGGATTTTATAGCGTTCCTCGAGCTTAAGCTTCAAATGTTCGTGTTTTACTCCTGCAGCGTGGAACGAAAACCCTAAAATAATGAACACCAAAAACAAGGGATTACAATGGCGATATTTTCCAATTTTCGGGTCAACTAGGAGTAAGTACGTTACTGTCAGGTTTCACGAGCCCTCTGCATACCCGAGCTGTGTAGATTTAAGAATGTATGTAAAAAATTTCTGTCGATTTGGGGAGCAAGTTTCACTTTCCGTGACTTGCACAAGAAATCGTGACCAGAAGAAGTTCTTAGGTTACATTCCGCATTCCCGCTTGGCTCTAACAGCGATTACGAAGCAGCTTCGGTAAAATTCAACTTCTGTGAGAGTGCTTTTCTTAATTAATCGTTTTTTTTTCTGTCGGCAAGTGCTGTGATCACAGATACCACTGGTAACTGTCTCCGATCACACGTACAGTTAGCGTGCAGTTTATACGACAGTGTACCGAACTTTGCGCCAGCTAAACGAGACAGATTTGCGAAGAAGCGTCAGATTTGAGGGGCCCGTACTTGCAACTTTGTACTTCAAAAAGGGAGATATCGTTAAGGTGGTTCTACTTAGCACTTTCGGGTCCAAAGACTTGCTGCGTTACAAGTAAACTGACAGTGATTTTTTTTATTGGTTGATTCGTACAAAAACTATTGGATGCGCTGTTAACACGTTAAACTGTTGCCGCTTGTTGCGGGTACTAAAAATTTCGGATGATATCCTTAAATGTTATCCTAACAAACAAAAATATTCTGTGACGTTAGTCCTTCTGCACAGGTAATTGGAAAAGTATTAAATTATTAAATTACTTGCACTCCAATTTTTGCATGAAAAACTATTACGCTTTGTGTGTGTCGAAATTACACTGAAAATCTCGTGACACAGGCAATGAATCTGAATTCTACATTGAATCCTTCGTGTAGCGCACAAATTAACAATTTAAGACAATTCATTAAAAAACCAAAACACATTGCCTGTGGTATGAGTAATTTTTGTGCACGTGTGTGTAAGTAAGCTGTTTATTACTCTAGAAACCAGTTGGGACTACATAAATCTCTGGCTGTGGAGCGCTGTAAAACGATTTCTTCGCAAAGTGCTACCTGTCATGGTTTCTAAACTGCTGATCGTGTGTTTGACCGCGTATTGGGTTTCTACCTACGCCAATTTTTACTTCACTACACACAGTTCTTACACCAACTTAGATTATAGCGTAACTGATTACACTTCAGCTAACGTTTCTGGTACTTTTAACAGAAATTTGTATACGACGAATTTGACACGAGTTTTGCAGGATCTTTCGAATCAGCTGTGCAGCACTGTCGAAGAAAATGCACTTTGCAAGCGAACTGCAAGGCCTTCATCATCACATTTCTTTCGGGTTACATATACCTTGGAGTCTTTCTGTGTCGTTTTTTCAAGTTGAATGCCTGTGATTGGCCTTCGGTCGTGTTCCAAAACACGTCTTCAACTTCGTCAGTCAATCTGTGGGAGAAATTAGACGCGACTGTTTTGAAACCCAAGCCTTGCTGTGAATGTTGCGCTGTCAAGTATAAAGGAAATTGCACCTTTTGTCGCGGTTATAGCGTTCTCAAAGGAGCCTTACAAATAGCTCTTACTCTTCTTAGACAAGGTCTTAAAATTACTACGTGCTAAATTTGCACTCATAAAGCGTTAACCTATTTCGATGTGAAACCTTTGATTTCCTTATGTTTGTACATCGAAAATCGTATTGCAGTTGGGATTCACGCCATTTCTAACAAACATTTTTACGTAATAATTTGCGAACAACCTTCTAATAACAAATTAAGCCGTGTACGGATAAGAAGCAGTTTACTGTATTTGTTCTGTGAACTTGACGGCTTTAGAATAACTATTTTTAGCTCCAACACGCATCTCAATTTTCCGTTAAGTAAACGCTTTCAGAATTTTTATAAAACAGGAGACATTATATAAATTCAATTCACTACATGTCGAAGTGTTCTTGCACTTTGCAATTTTCAACCTAATCGTTGCGCCTATCCGGCTTCCAGCCAATAGGAGACTAATTTCTTACTTTCACCTCTGTTTGGTTTACAGTTGCAGCATATAATCAAGCATTTAGGTGTAGTTTGACTAGGTTCAGTCAAGTTAGTTTAGGAGTAATAAAAAAAAACTGAGGAAAACGCTGATATATCGTGACATTATCAAACCTTTGTATAAATAGATAGATCTACTGTTAAGACCGAGTATTGTTCCAAGGAATGGTTTAGAACGGGTCACTTTTCCTGAATGGCATTTTCCCCACTTGTTTGCCAAAATCTGTCTAAACCGCATGAACGGAACGGAGCTTGGACTAAAATTAGCAGAAGAGCGGAATAGAGCTATAACGGAAAAGTGTCCCGTATCTGGTAACCCTGGGTAGTCCGGCTTGGTAGCGACCTGCCTGAATCGACATCCTTCTTCCCCACTAGGTGACCTTAAGAATGAACGTCTTTACAGTCTACGAAAGTGCGTGAGCTACCTTGGCCTAAGCTCAAGTGTTGCTTCAGATACCATTGAGCGGAATTCACGGCGTTTGTTGTTGTGGCGTTGGAAATTACACAACAAGAAGTTTGTTTCTTTGCGAAAGTACGTTAGAAAGTTATTTTTCTTAGAGACGCAATTACCAAGCTAACTACGTTATTTCGTACGTAAACAGGTATCGAAATTGTAATGAACGTGACGGGAGTACGACTGTTACATCGTTCGTGTTGATTGTTGTTCTTCACAAAATCTTACTCTCTCGTGTAGTTAATGACATCTGTTCTTTAAACGTCACTAGTCTGTCCTGCAAAAATGGCCGAATCTATAGAAATCCCATTAAGGGACACTGACGAAGTAATTCTTAACGAAAACTAATCAAACTTTTCGTTTATTAACCAATTTCTTAAATCTCTTAGGTCATTGAGCTTTTCTTTGACCAGCTCCCTGAAGGCGATGAAGTTGTTAGCATTTTGCGACAAGAACAGGCCCAGCTCCACATCTGGGTCACCCTTGCAGTAAAACCCTTTCCAATTAATTTATAGAAAATATAGAAAAAAGGAAATCTTAAAATCCTTATTTAAACAAAAAAAAAATTATTTCCTCCGTTTTAGATCGAGTATTACAAGCAGTCAAAGATCGAAGACTTTGTTAAAATCTTGGAATGTTCCCGCACAGATGCGAACCTCGATTACCGCGATTCGGAGCGCGACCAAATGCGAGCTTTGGACACTTTAGCTGCGTACTATGTCCAGCAAGCCAACAAAGAGAAAAACAAGGACAAAAAACGCGAGCGTTTCACAAAAGCCACGCTTCTGTACACCACTGCTGACAAGATCATCATGTACGATCAGGTAAAACATTCGAAAACTATGATCAGTGAACACGAAAAAATCTAGTAATCCAGCACAAATGTTCATACATGACATTCGTGTCACTAAGACTGTACACAATAAAGAACGAGCAATGCTTCAGCAGTTGTCGGTAAATGATATTAATAAACTAGTGGGAATAAAAAAATCTGACGACGTTAAAAACGAGCAAAACACTTTGATAGAATGGTGACTCTTACGGCCAATTGTATTGTAGAACCATTTGCTTGGTCGTGCCTATTTCTGCCTGCTGGAAGGCGACAAAATGGAGCAAGCAGACGCTCAATTCAACTTCGTACTGAATCAGTCACCAAACAAGTGAAAAAAATATTATTTTGCGAAGAAACAATACTATTTTCGTTTCGGTAGTATTCCATCGTTGCTGGGAAAAGCGTGCATCTCCTTCAACAAGAAAGATTACCGGGGAGCTTTGGCGTTTTACAAGAAAGCTTTGCGTACCAATGCCAATTGTCCAGCAGGCGTGCGTCTTGGTATGGGTCATTGCTTCATTAAGCTTGGAAATCAAGAAAAGGCCAGGTTTGGATGCGTCTTATCTTGTATTAGCATACCTAAAATATTTCGTCGTCACAGGCTAGCGTTTGAAAGAGCTTTGGAGCTGGATCCACAGTGCGTAGGGGCTTTGGTGGGATTGGCTATCCTGGAATTGAACATGCAAGAAGGTGAAGCCATCCGTAAAGGTGTCCAGAGGCTTAGTAAAGCTTACACCATCGACTCAACCAATCCTATGGTTTTGAACCATCTCGCAAACCACTTTTTCTTCAAAAAGGTACCTTTACAAAAATGAAAAAAATTGCCTTGCGTAAATCAGTTTGTTTATTTTTTGTTTGTTTTCGGGGAAAAAGAAATGCCCGAAAACAAATAAATCAACAAATTTCAATAAAATGTTTGCAAGAAGGCAGATTTTTCTTGAAACATGAACTATATGCGTACTTTTTGTTTTTTAAGTTTTAAGTTTTGACTTGTCAGAATTGTAAGATTTAAGCATTTTATTTTATTTATTTATTTTATTTTGAATTGTTCTTATGTTACACATTAAATTAAAGTTAAAAGAAAATACATTTTGAATTAATTTGATTCCATCCTAAATAGGATTACGCCAAAGTGCAACATTTGGCTTTGCACGCGTTCCACAACACGGAAAACGAAGCCATGAGAGCCGAAAGTTGCTACCAACTCGCAAGAGCTTTCCATGTGCAGCACGATTACGATCAAGCCTTTCAGTACTATTATCAAGCAACACAGTTTGCGGCTCCAAATTTCGTATTACCGCATTTTGGCTTAGGACAGATGTACATTTACAGAGGAGACACCGAAAATGTAAAGTTTATTTTAAAAAAATATTCGTTTCTTTGATTTCTTACCTATGAAATCATTCAGTGTATCCAGACGTTGTTCATTTTGCTTGGGTTATTTGAAAATTAATTAATTATTTTCCTTCTAATGGTGTTCTATATGTTCTATATTTTTTCTTTTTTTCTTTTTTTTCGTAGGCTGCACAATGTTTCGAACGAGTTTTGAAGGCACAGCCCGGTAATTACGAAACAATGAAGATTCTGGGATCGTTATATGCTTCGTCGAGCAGCCAGTCCAAGCGAGACATCGCTAGAGGCCACTTAAAAAAGGTTGAAACATGTTTTCTCAGTGAGAGCTTAGCTTTTTTAGCCCACATTTTCGTTTAATTTCATTAGGTTACCGAGCAATTTCCTGACGACGTCGAAGCTTGGATTGAACTGGCCCAGATCTTGGAACAGAGCGATTTGCAAGGTGCTCTACAAGCCTATAACACGACGGTCAAGATTTTGAAAGACAAAGTGCAGGCTGAAATCCCACCTGAGATATCCAACAACTTGGGATCGCTGAATTTTCGGTATTACTTTAAATTTTTTCTTTAGGAATTTCATTTTTATTGCCTTTATTACTTTGCCTATATAATTGTTATTTATTACCATGTAATTGATTATATTTATTATGTTTATTTTTTTCCATTTGATTCTTATTTTAGTTACATTTCCTTCAATTTGTTCATTTTATTTTCCACTTTTTTGTGTGGGTATAAAGTATTGAAAAAAATTCTTATAGGTTGGGTAAGTTAGAAGAAGCTCAGGCTCATTTTACTGCTGCATTGGAGCGTTGTCAAGCCGAAGCTGCGCAAGATCCGCAGTATTACAATGCCATTTCTGTGACGGTGCATTATAACCTGGGAAGGATGTGTGAGAGCCTGTTTTCGCTTGATAAAGCTGAGAAACTCTACAAAGATATTCTGAAAGAACATCCTAACTACGTTGACTGTAATTCGACATTTAGTTATTTTTTTAGCTTTAATTACGTATATTTTTATGTTTTGTTGTCTTACGTTATTTTTATAACTTATTTTTATTCTCTTTTGGAAAAATAGGTTATCTGCGATTAGGATGCATGGCTCGAGACCGAGGCCAAATTTACGAAGCTTCTGATTGGTTTAAAGAAGCCTTGCAGATCAACAATGAACACCCAGACGCATGGTCCTTGATTGGCAATTTGCATTTGGCCAAAATGGAATGGGGACCGGGTCAGAAGAAATTCGAGCGTATTTTAAAAGTAAATTTTCATTTTGTACTCAAGTAGCAGTTTACACGTGTACTTCTCTTTCATATTTTTGTATCTCAATTAATTATATTTTTATTAATTGAGTTGTTGTTTACGAGTCACATGTTCTTAAGTTTTTTCCGTTTGATCAGTTTTAACTTTTTAGTTTGTCTCCAATTTTAGTTAGCTCGTTTTTTAATATTTAATTTCCTATTTTCTGGTCTATGTGTGATTTCACGGTTCCGTTATGTTATTTTTTAGCTACTTTTTGGGGTTTAGTTGCTTTCAAACTTCACGTATTGTAGAAAACTATTTAACTATTCAAGTTTAAGTTAATTTTGATTCCTTTAATAAAAGTTCAGCGTGAAGAAATAAAGATACTGGAAAAATTGATTAGAAATGACTAAATTCCTGTTGAATAATTGGTAAATTCAGTTAGGTTACGTGAATAAAAACTAGGTTAGGTCAGTTTTAAGTTGGGTTAAGTTTTTTTTATTCAAAGTACGTTTCGAAACCGACAAAAAACAAAAATATAATCTGAACTGCATGCAATTATATTTATTCTATGTTAAAATAAGTTTAGCTTAGTTCAGCTATTACTTAAGTTTAGTACTTAAAGCCGATCTATATTGGATGAAAAGGTTGGAACTGCAGGTCCGCTTGTATAAGCTAAAGTTAAAGCTATAGTTAGGTTAAGTTAAGGTGGATGAGGTTATATCAGGTTCTAGTTAATTAGAGTTTAAGTTTTTTTTCGTTTAAAATTCATTATAAAGCGATTCATAACTTAAGAAAGTAGTCGGGGTTGTTTGCGTATATGTCTAAGATAGGATCCGTTAAGTTAGGTTAAATTAAGGTAGGTTAGGTAAGCCAAGTTAACTTAGGTTCTTTCAAAATCCGCTGTCAAACGGCCAGAAAGCAAAAATATGTCCCGAATTGTTTTGTTAGATAGGGTAAATTCAGATTCGTTTGGTTAAAGTAAGTTAGGTTAGGCCTGGTTTAAGTAAGGGAATGTTGCGCGAAGTTTAAGGCAAAACAGATAAATTTGCTGTAAAGCTGTTACGAACCAGAGAACGTCTATATAACGTAAAAGTATCACTTCTGCTTATTAGGAGAAGGAAGGATAGAAAGAACGGAAATGGAAACGAAAAATATATTGTTGCTAATTACGCATGATGCTTAATTGCGTATTTTCTGTTTTTTCATTTCTGTGTTCATTTCCGAATTTGTATTGAATATTTTTAAAAGTATTTGTGTCTTTAACGTAGCAACCAGCGACGTCCAACGACGCGTATTCCTTGATTGCTTTGGGCAATGTGTGGCTGCAAACCTTGCACGCTCCTTCACGCGACCGAGACAAAGAAAAGCGCCACCAAGATCGCGCCTTGGCCATGTATAAGACCGTTTTGAAGAACGATCCGAAGAACATTTGGGCAGCCAACGGTATCGGGGCCGTTTTAGCCCATAAAGGCTGTTTTAACGAGTCCCGGGACATTTTTGCCCAAGTACGCGAAGCCACGGCTGATTTCTCTGACGTCTGGCTCAACATTGCCCACATTTACGTCGAACAACGACAGTTTGTCGCTGCCGTCCAAATGTACGAGAATTGTTTGCGCAAATTCTACCGCTATCACAACGTGGAAATTATGCAGTATTTAGCCCGAGCACAGTTCCGCGCCGGAAAGCTCAAAGAGGCCAAAATGGCGCTTTTGAAGGCCCAGCACGTCGCTCCGCAAGATACTGTTTTACTCTTCAATTTGGCACTCATATTGCAACGGTTGGCCACGCAGATCTTGAAAGACGAAAAAGCTGACTTGCCCACTGTTTTGCAAGCAGTTTCTGAACTGCAGTTGTCCCATAAGTAAGCTTACGATTTTAAACGAGACGTACAAACACTTCTTTTTAGTTTTCTGTTTTTCTTTAGCTTTTTTTTTTTACTTTAATTATTAAAGTTACAATAGGTGTGTAAGTTTATGATTGAAGCCATTCAATTTTTTATGCCATTTGAGTTTTTTAAGCCATTTAAGCCATATATTCTCTAAGTTTTTTTTTTCGATTGACATGGCTTAAGCTTAGCTCGTTGCCCATTTCTTGAAGTTTTCTCAGATTTCCTTGGAATCTCTTTGCCTTTTTTGTGTTCGTATCACTTTTCTTGTTTCCTGAGGATTCGCTGAAAATTGTGAAGATTTTTAAACTATTGAAGATTTTTTCAAGATTTTAAAGATTTCCTTAACCAAAAGGTTTTATTTTGTTTGAAGATCTTGTTACGATTTTTAAAAGATTTCCTAAAATTTTTGAAGTTTTCAAGAATATTGAAGATTTTCAGAATTTAATACTTTCCTATTTTTTTACATTTTCTTAACTTTGAAATTTTTCTGGATAATTTTTCGGAAAACTTCTTGATTAATGATTTTTTTTAAACGAGGCATTTGTTTTTTATTTTTTGAAAGATTTCTGAAGGTTTTCTTAATTTTGTAAAAATTTTCCTATATTTTATTATTTTTTTAAGTTTCTTCGGACATTCTTGAACATTTTCTTCACTTTTTATTTCGTACGTGATTTTAAAATTTTCCTAAGTTTCGAGTTTTTGTTAAATTTTTAGATATTTGTCACGATTCTTTTTTTCCGATCATTTGGAGTTTTTCCTCGTTTTTTACAGATATTCCTAAATTGTCTTAAGATTTTATTTCATGAAGATTTGCATATAATTTGTATGATTGTTCTACTAACATTCTTGAATACTTTCTTAAGATATTTGAAGATTTTTTCCTCAGTTTGTGGAAGATTGTTTGAAGATTTTTAAGTTTTTATTTATAAAAAAAGGATTTCGTAAGTTCCTTTGGATTTTTTCTTTATTTTTTTTAGTTCTGAGCATCGTGAAAGTTTTTCGAAAGATGCCTGAAGGTCAGTTTTCCGTAAAAAAAAAATTTGTAGGCTTTAGGAAGATTTTCTTGATGTTTTTTGACGCGTTGATGAAGATTTTGCGGAACTTCTTTACATTTTAAGTTTCAGGAATTTTCTTAGTCTTTGGTTGTTTTCTGAATATTTTTTAAGATTATGGCTAAGTTTGTGAGATTTAAATTTTTTTAAGAATTTTTTTTGAGAATTTTTTACATAAAAAGATATAGTTTTCATAAAAGTTTTAGAAATTTAGTTTTAAAAGGCGTACAGATTTCCAAGGTTCTTGACAAGAAAATTTTGAGCTTCTGGCTTCATTGTTTAATTTGTTTTGAATTGTTACTAATATTGAGTCGTTTCGTATATTGTTATTTATATACTTCTATTAATTCCGTTTTGTCTGTGTTAAAAGATTCTTCCAGTGGTTGTCTGTGAACGGCGACCGTATGAGATACGATTTGGCGCTAGCGGCGGCCGAAGCACGCCACTGTGGCGATTTATTGTCGCAGGCACAATACCATGTGGCTCGTGCACGCACTTTAGCGGAAGAAGAGAAGCGCATCCGCAAGAAGCAGGAAGAAGAGCGCGAAGCTTTGCGACAGAAACAGTTGGAAGAACAACGACGCGTCGAGGAACTGAAGCGGCAAGAATTGGAAAAGCAGCTCAAGTTGCGCGAGGAATTCAAGGAAAAGAAGAAGGCTGCGTTGGTATTTGCCGATGCAGGTGGGGAGAAGGACAGCAAAGGCAAACGAGGCAGGAAGCGCAAGGAAGAAGGCGACGGGTTCGTCACCGATGGATCTGGACGCGGCTCCGGTGACGAAAATTCCGCCCCTGCGTCCAAGAAACGCAAGAAGAAAGGGTATGCTTGCGGTCGTGAATTTTGCTTTTCTTTTAATTTGTGTGTTAATTGATTGATTGCAAAGTGTTTTAGTGCACTTCAATTCATAGTAGAAGCCCAGGTTGACGAATTCATCTCATTTCCCTATATTTTTTCTTTTAAACTCGCGTTAAAACCGTATTAAGAATATGTTAAAATTATCACACGACTATCGTAGGACTCTCTTAAGGCTGTCGTAGGAAAAACCATTTAAGGTAATTCCAAACGAACGATTTCATAGTGATGTGTTAGCTGTATTACCTGTTTATAAAGCCCCGAGATATATGAATGTTTACAGAAAAGCGTCTGAAATACCGGTAATTTTTCCGGTTACAAGAGGCTCGTACGATTCTAGTGTGACTGGCGTTAGTGAAGCTTTTGCCGAAGGGAAAGCCTTAACCGTTCATATTTACATAAAACTCGTTTTGTTGGCTTGTTTTTGTATTTGCGCGTTTAATTAACTTGTCATATTCATTTATTTCATTTTGTTTTAGGGAAGGACGTAGCCGCGGTGGAGAGCAAGGAGAAAGCAAACGCGGCCGGAAGAAAGAACGGCCGAATAAGAAATCTGAGAAGGCTGCCAAGAAAGATTCGACACCGAAAGGTGGCAGGATTAACAAGAAAGTCGTGTCCAAAGCTGTTATTTCGTCCTCGGACGATTCTTCTGATGAAGATGGCCAGTTGCGCATTGAAAGCGGGTAAGTTAACATGAATAACGTTGTTGAATATCTATTAATCTCTATAGTTGACTTCAATTTTCTTTTAATGAAAAATTTTCTAGAGGAGAAGAAAGTGGCGGAGAAGGCGGAGCCAAAGGCAGACGCAGGATTTCTTCCGAAAGTGGCTCGAACGCGTCACGCTCAAGATCACGTTCCCAGTCACGCTCGAAATCACGATCCAGATCGCGATCTGGCTCCAGATCAGGATCGTCTCGTTCACGATCTAGGTATGCTTTACTCTTAAAATGCCAGGGGAAACGTAACTTAACAAACATAACTAATAGTTTGAGGTAAACTTATCTAAGTAGCCTAAACGAACAAACTAACCCACTTTACGTTAACTTAATCTAGTGTTTGTCCACATTTTTAGTCTCAGCCAAAGTTGTCAATAAGAATGTCGTCATTACCCAGTTGTAATCGAAATATCGGCAAAAGTTGAACGAAAGTTGTTTACAAAAACAAATTTGAATGACTTGGTTCCGATTTTCCTTGTGAACGGTTTCATTCCCCAAATATGAATGTGTTTTACACACTTTGGGGGTAATTTATCCACGAATGTATCAGTAATACATTCGTTCATTCAATCATAATTTCATTCACTAATCAATAGAATTATTTTTTCGTTCGTTCTTGATTTTTTTTATATACTTTTACATTTTTTATTCCGTTGAAGTCTTTAGTTTTATTCTTAAAGTCTTTTGTTCCCTCTGTAGCATTGATTTACTTTTTTATCTTTTATTGTGCTGTGATTGTATTAATTATGTTTGTACTTCATTTTGTAGGTCTGCGTCGGGCTCGCGCTCAGGAAGTGGAAGTCCAGCAGGATCCAGGCGTTCACGATCTGCATCGGGATCGCGTTCACGTTCTCGTTCGCGTTCCAAGTAGCTACTTGTGACTTTCAATATGTAAAGTGTTGCTTACATCTGTTTTCCATTATTTTAGATCTGGATCGCGTTCGCGTAGTGGAAGTCCTGCTTCCAAGGGTTCAAGATCCCGTTCAGGATCGCCGACCGGCAGCGAGAATGGATCCAGGCCGGGTTCACGGCAGTCTAACGCATCGGCAGGGTCTCGCTCGAGGTTTGTTTCTAACTCGTTATTCTCTCAAAAAAAGCACAATTTCGAGTACGATGCTCTGTTTTAATCATGGGGTAAATAGAGTTTATGATTTCAGTGAACATAAAGCATTGATTTTTAAAATAAACTCAGCCAAGTGTCATGTGTCTCTAGTCAACAATGAAATTTTCCCTTGCCAATGCCTTTGCCTGTATGATTCGAGCTTCAGTTTTTCCGTGCTGCTTTGGTATGTTTCCTGGCACACAGGCGTGGCTCCGCAAAGGGAGAATTTCATTGTTGGCTATTGGCGTGACGTTAGCATAGGGCATTAGTCTGCGGACGTTCGCTCTTTCCAAAATTCTGCGTTCAGTACTTTGTCACTGTGGCATCTAATTATTCTAAATCGTTCTAAAACTGTCCATGTGCTTTTAGTGGTAAGAGGGTGAACAGTGTTCGTAATGTGTTCTGTCCTTCAGAAAAGGAAGAAAAAAGTGGATAGTAACTAATTTTGTATGTTGGCAGGTCTGGATCACCAGCATCGCGCAGTGGCAGCGAAAGCGGAGGCTCGCGGCCAGGATCGCCCCAATCTGATGCCTCGTAATTTTTTGGACGTTGTGAAAAAGGGACTTGGGTTGAAAAAAAGCAATGTATCCCGAACAATACAATATTTTGAAAAACTATTTAACACTTTCCCAAGTTATTGCTGGATTTATTGAAGTTCAGTTTATGTTCGTCGATAGCTCGGCTTTTTTCTCAAAGCTTATTTCGTGAATGCGAAATGCCCCCAAAAATAATAAAAATATAAAAATAAATATATTTGTATATTTTTATTATTTTTAGGGGCATTTTTCGCTATGATCTGTTCTATTAAAAGTATCATCACTAGTAATGGAAATTTTCATAACCAATTCGTTCTAGTCGCTCTAAATTTGGCCTCCAAATTTTCATCGTAAATTATGAGTGAAAACATTCGAACAAAAATAGAGTAAAATCGCTCAAACAAGCGGGACTAGTGGGTCATGAAATAAAAAAGGTTTGTAAAAACAAACTTAAGTGTTACAGGTCCCGTATCAAGTTACTAATTGTCGCACTATGTTGCAGTTTGTTTAACTTCTACTGCTTCATCAAGTTCATAAGATCTTAATTGTCAATTGAAGCTCCAGGTATGGTGCGTTACTTCTCTCTCCTCTCGTATTATTTTTGTATTTCAAATCTACGTTCCTCTCAAACGACATTCAATTTAGGTACCAGTCTTTATAAAGGCAATTACACCCTAATTAAATGCATACAGTCTCCATTGCAATACTAAACGGAAATAAATCATAACATTTCGAACCTATTGATTTTCAGTCGCGCCTTTCCCTGTTAATCTTTATTTTATGTATTTTTGTTCTCATTGCATCGAAAGTGCTAAAATATTCTTTAAACACGTTAAAAATTCTTCTTACAGTGGCACTGAACGATGATATATATATATATATATATATATATATATATATATATATATATATATATATATATACTTAAGCAACGAATGCAGTTTGATTTTAGTTGCGTTATTGCACGATTCGAATGATACGCGCAAAATCGTTTTGAACCTTGGCGCGCTTTTTGTTCGAATAAGAATTACCTAGCAGGAAACTTTTTTTTTTAGTAAACAAGTATTATATAACAGTTTTATGCAGGTTACATAAAAGCTTTTTAGTTAATTTATAAAGCAAATCTTAAGAAGAATTTGAAGATTATAAAGAAAATTTTAAACATTATTTGTGGAACTAACGCAACGCTGCATCGTTGCCGGTCTTTTCCGGTTGTTTTGGTGATCCCTCAGCCGAGGCTACCTGATAGATAGGGATAATTAAGTGTTATCCGCAACAAAATGGTAAGCATTTCTGCGTTCTTAAGTCTTCTGAACAATGTTTGTGCTCATTTTGTGCAATTTCAGCGAACGATGAATCTCAATATTCTGGATATTCCAAGATAAACATTCCCCATGCTTATGGCCTATCCCTTACATGTGCTTGTTTGTGATGTGTTCAAAGTTGCTAACGTGTTCTGTTCTCTAGGGTTTCATTAAAGTTGTGAAGAACAAGGCCTACTTCAAGCGGTTCCAGGTTAAATTCAGGAGGCGTCGTGAGGGCAAAACTGATTACTATGCCCGTCGTCGCCTGGTTGTCCAAGACAAGAACAAGTACAACACTCCTAAATACCGCATGATTGTCCGTTTTAGCAACAAGGATATTATCTGTCAGGTAAGTAATCATTAAACTGACTAATAACTTAGAAAGTCTTTATTTTTATATTCCAAGTAACGTTTTATTAATTACAAATTACAGATAGCGTACGCTCGCATTGAAGGTGACGTGGTTGTTTGCGCCGCATACAGTCACGAATTGCCCTCATATGGCGTCAAGGTCGGGTTAACCAATTACGCTGCCGCATACTGCACTGGCTTGCTGCTTGCTCGCAGAGTAAGTCACCCTTCAAATTAATTATAAAATTTGACACGGAATTTTTCTCTTTGTTGCAGTTGTTGAAAAAGCTCAAGTTGGACACCGTCTACGAAGGTTGCACCAACGTCACTGGTGGTGAATATTCCGTTGAAGATGTCGATGATGGCCCTGGTGCCTTCCGTGCTTACTTGGACGTCGGTTTGGCTCGTACCTCCACCGGTGCCCGTGTTTTCGGCGCCATGAAGGGAGCTGTCGATGGAGGCATTGACATTCCTCATAGGTATATACTTTACCTTACTGTAACGTACAGAGACGTTTGAAGACTGAAAATTCACGTTTTAATTACAGCACCAAGCGTTTCCCCGGCTTCAATGCTGAAGAAAAGAACTTCAATGCTGAAGTCCACCGCAAGCACATCTTCGGTATCCACGTGGCCGACTACATGAGGATGCTCCAAGACGAAGATGAAGAGGCCTACAAAAAACAGTTTTCCCAATATATCAAGTTGGGTATCACCCCCGATGCCGTCGAAGGTATCTACAAGAAGGCCCACGCTACCATCCGTGCCGATCCTGACGTGAAACCCGCTGCCAAGGATCGCTCCAAGATGCAAAAGAAACGCTGGAACGCCAAGAAACTCACCTTGGAACAACGCCGTGCCCGCGTTGCTGCCAAGAAGAAGGAATTCCTCGACAAACTGGAAGCAGGAGACGAGTAGATCAGGGATCTTCTGTACAGGGACGTGGTTCTATGAATACAGAGCTACGCCCGAACACATGTCTCGCGTTTTTTTGTTAATTCATCATTTGTACCTTTTAGTCTGATAAAGACATTTAAGTTAATTCATGTAAATGACATTCACGTACTAGTGAATTTAGATTCAGGTATTTAAAACTTCGAAAAAAATCTGACGTCATAGGATTGAAATTTGTTAGTGGAATTTGAATAGGGAGATTATTAATTTTAAACTCTAAATCGTTCATCGTCTGGATTACCTACAGAAGCAACATTAAGTCGGTGTACCCACAAAAACTTGACAAGGATAGCATATCCTCACTAACATATACCAACTAAACATCTGTCATAAAATTACCTACCTAAAGTAACTTGACCCAATTTCATAAACATGACCAACAGGTTAACATAGCCTTATCTAAATAGCGTAACCTTAGTTAAACCTAATGCACCAAACCTAACTAACATTGTAGCGTAACATATTCTAATAAAGTAGCCCCACTCACTGCAAATGAAACTTAACATAACTAAGCAAACTCTATTTTACCTTTCCTGAATTTATTGACCTAATCTAACGAAATGTAAACTAACTAAATACAACCTAACTCACAAAGCTTAATGTAGCCGAAACTAGCTAGCATATATTAGACTTATCTAACCTTAATAAGATTAATTTATAAAACAAATTTATTTAGTAAACCTTTCGTAATGTAACTACCTAATGCAAGGTAAGCTAACCAAATAAACATAACCTTAACTAATTAGCATAGCTTAATCAAATAGCCCCACCTAGACAGCACAAACATAAGGATAACAAAGTTAGCGAACTTACCTTTACTTACATTCTGTGACGTAACCTAACCCAACTTATATAACGTAGGCTAACCTATCTTTAGCATAGGTAAACCTTTCCTTACGTAATTAAACATGATGTAGGGCAGCCTAACTTAACAAACATAGCATAACCCAACTGACATAGCGGAACGTAATCTGACAGTCCTAATATAAGTAAGCCTTTCTTAATATAAGCAGTCGAATTTCACACAACCTAATTTAAAAATTTTAAAGCCCGTTTTTGTGCACTTAATATCTTTACTCTAATATTTATTATTATTATTTGGAAGCCGATTTTTGGGTCATTCAGTGTAAGGTTAACTACCATACTTAACGGTTAGAAAAGTCTACAGTATTAACTAGAATTTCGCTCTAATTTAGTTCTTGGCGTTTACTGGAAGCATATTTGCACGACAGATGGCATAGGCATCCTTTATTTTCTTTGAAATCGGTTCGCCTCGCATAATAATTTCCCACATTCTCGGACGTCAGCAAACGATTAAACACATGGCCCAGTTTCTCTTTATTTGTGTCAAAACTTTCCAATAGACTGAATGTCAATTTCTTTTCTTCGCTTCCCGCCAGCAGGGAATGAATGTAGTAAAGGTTTATATTTTTCCTCCTAAAGTGTCGAAGAATTGTTATGCTTTAATTGCTTCAAGTCTTCCAAGGACGAGGAATATTTCAATATAAATTCAAAGTCTGGTATGTTTCCGTTAACAAGAAACCCTGGTCAACCACGAATAATCGCGGGCCTAGCTTATTCGATCGATCCCGCCAACCTTTTAGCCATCTTGTGACGTAGCGCTCAAACAACCAATAGTAAAGCTCTGCACGTTTCCAGCAGGGAGTGGCAATCTCCTGTTACAGTAAGATGGCGTCAAGCTTGAATAGAGAATTGGATCTCATTGGAGTTTCTAGGATTGGATCTATAAACACAGGCTTGCTTGGATCCAAATGGATTCCACAACAACAGTTTACCTGTAGTCTTGGTTTAGGGTCGAGTATAACTGTATTTCAGTGCAAAAATAGTTAAATATAGAAGAAATGGGTAACGACACAAGTATTTTACAAGCTTTCGTTATTGAGGACGAGGTTTACGGTCACATAAATGCGTGGAATTTGCACTGGGCCACGAAAAATAAGAAAGATTTTCATTCAAACAAGAATAACGGCACCTCAACGCACACAACTTCAAAACGTGATGCTTTAGTTTTTACTTCAAGGCTGAAAACCTACGGTCAAGTTCCAACAGACTTGGAAACTTGTGTAGAAGTAAAATAAATTGCCTTTTTTTTAAAAAAAAAATATACATCCAATTCTTATTAATTCCTTTAGTACTTAATACGGCTATTGTTAATTCTTCTAGCACTTAAAACGGCTGAGACATCCCACAGTACTGCGCTTTTTGGGTTCTTGTTGCACCGGGGAGAATTTTTACTTATTTACCGAGCCAGCCAGACCGTTATCGATGGTATTCGAAGACCAAACTTTATTCGAAATTTGCGGAGGACTGCATAATGTTGGTTCAGCTCTCCAGTTTCTTCATGAAACGGTATAAATCCATAAAGTTTCGTACTAAAATCCTAGTTCCAGTTTTAATACACAAGGGAAAATGGAGGAGTGAATTCTGCGTAGGATTCATTATACTTGTTAAATTTCGTACAGTTAAATTTAACATATTAGCGATAATATTTATGTTAAGAACTTGCCAATTTTTCGTACAATGTGTTTAGTATTTTTCCGAAGCTGAAAAGTTTATTGCATTGCAGGATATTACGCTTTTTTTATGTCGTTCAAAAAAGGCCAAGTTAGTTTAGGTAATATTAGGTTAGGTAGGTAAGTAAAGTTAGGTTAGGTAAAGCAAGCTTAAATAGAAGATTGATTTAATCTTAAGGTTAAATTTAGTTAGGCTATGCTAACCATGTCACGTTAGGTTAGGTTAAACAAAATTAATTTTGGTTTGGTGAAACTAGGGTAGGTTAGGTAAAATAATGTGAGAGTAGGCTGTATTTAATCTTTAAGTTAAAATAAAAAAGCTAGTACAACAGATTACTTAATAATTTATTTTTCACTCGAAAAAATGACAGGAACTGTAAAAATTCCTGCTTGGCGTGTAAAAGACAAGCACTCTAACGTTAGTTATTTCTGAATCAATCTATGAATTCAATACTTCTGAATATTTTCGTCTATTACCCAAAATCGTCGATCAGGAATTCCTCGCAACCTAATGAAATTAAAATTTTGACTGAAATATTGGACCGTAGTTCTTTACCGAAACAGATCTGAATAACTGTTGTACAAGTTTTCATTGTGAACGGCTTTGTTACCCAAGTTTGAAAGAATTTTGTCCAGTTTTGGGTAATTAGCCCATTATTAACAAGCACTGGTTTAAATTAGGTTAGGTAATATAAAGTTAGGTTAGTCTATTTATAGCTTGAGCTGGGTTAAGTTAGGTTAGTCTTGCTTAAGGTTATTTTTATGAGTTTTCCTCGTGAAGAATTCCATTACCTAAATCTGAACGAGTTTTACCCAATTGTGGGTAACTTCTTCACTTTTGAGAAGCACTGTGTTAACTACTCGTCACATATTCACAGTTTTTCATGTCTTATAGGCCAAAACCGTTCACAATAACATCCAGGAAGAGTCCATCTTCGTCGATTATAAAGGCGAATGGAAAGTTGGCGGATTTGACTGTGCTTGCGGGTACAGTAAAACATGTTTAATTTCAATACGCGTTGATTAGCGTTGTTTTATTCTTTATTTTATTTCTTTTTTTAGCGAAAAGGAAGTCACTAGGCAATATTTGGATCAAATTCGCTCCAAACGACCTCTCAACATAATTCCGCCCGAGGAGGAACAGAATTCTGTCGAGTTAATGCCCTACGCTTGTGACGTCTATGCTTTGGGTGTTTTAACCAGTCGTTGCATAGCGCCTTGCGTAGAGGAGAATTTCCCCGAAGCTGAGTCGTTACTAGAATACGCGTCACAGCACATGAAACACAAAAACCCTGGCCGACGACCTACAGTGGCTTCATTCGTCCAACACCCTTTCTTTTCGCATCCCTACTTACAAGTGAAAGATTTTTTGTCGAAACTTGCCCTTAAAACTGCACAGGAAAAGGAAGCTTTTTTTCAGTAAGCTATGTTTTGCTTTCTTTAAAATATTTTTACTTTCAGTTTGTCTTCACTTGTGATTTCTTTATATTTTTATGTTACTTTACATTTCTAACTTTCTTTTTGGGTTTTTGTTTTGTTTTACGTTTTATTCGTAATTTTGAGGCTATTTTTGCTTTTGATGAATTTTTTTTTTAAAAAAAGCTTATATTTTTGTCAGGAACTTGGCCAAGACTTTACGCCACATTCCCCAAATTGTGATTGGACAGCATTTGACCGAATCGCTGCTTAGTCGTGTCGTTTTGTTGGAACCCAGTGCTCAAAAGAATTTTCTTCCGTATTTCCTAACTCCTACTGCTGGTAGTTTCCCGAAATTTTGTTTCTTACTATTATTATTGTTTAATCACTTTTCTATTTGTTTTCTCGCAATACTGTATTTATGTTTAATACTTTGATTGAAACGGTTGTCGTTGAAGCATAGTCAAAGTTTTAGAAGAGAGAAATTACGGATGTCAGGTTTAAGTTAAATTTTGTCGTGCAAATTCAGTGAAATTAAGCTAGATAAAGTTATGGTAGGTACGCTAGTGTGAAGTTACATTAGGTAAAGTTAAGCTAGATTGGCCACAATGAAGTTAGAGTACATTAAGCTAAGCTATGGTAAGGTTAACTCAAGTAAAGTTAAGTTAGGCTTGTCTCAGTTAAGTTAGATTAGTTTAGGTTAGATGAAGTTATTTTAGGTTATGGCTAGGTTGCGTAAACTTAATCTAGATTGCGGTAGGCAAGTTTATGCTGGGTTGGGTTTGGGTTAAATGAGTTTGTGTTAGTTTGTGTAAGGTTAGGTTAGGTTAGGCAAAGTTAATGTGCCTCAGCCTCATTTAAGCCATTAGCTAACGACATCACATAACGTATTGCAACTTATTGTATTAAGCTAAATTGTCAGGTTAGGTCATGTTAGCTCAGTTAAGTTATAGTCTCAGTTATTAAATTAAATTTAGTTAGGTTAACGTCGTTTTATGTCTGTTCTCAACAATCGACTTTTTCGTGTTATTTATGGTATTTAGATGTTTTCTAATGTTGAATTTTTACATTAGAATGTAATAACTAGTAGAATGTTAATATTGTTGTAGTTTATATATTTATCCATACCATTTTAATTCGTTCAGTTCGGTTTGTTCTGGATGTTCTATCCTTTATTGAAATAATTCCTTTAAATTTTTAAGACGGTGGTGACAATAACGCCCAAACGGTTTTGAACATCGAGAACTTTCGGGCGTACGTTTGCCCGGTTTTGGCCAAAATTCTGCACGTGCGTGATGCAGAGATACGTACCGTGCTGCTCTCTTTCTTTTCGTCATATGTGCATTATTTCGATCGCCAGACACTCGAAGAAGATCTTCTCCCAGAAGTAATAGCTTGTGTCGTTTTCTATATATTTTTCTGACAAAATAGTGTGTTTGTTTAATTGTTACTACGTGAATTGAAGTAAATAGAAATCGTTTATTTTTTGTAGTTGTTGCTGGGTATTAAAGACTCACATGATGACGTAGTCTGTGTTACTTTGCGCGCTTTGGCGGATTTAGTACCTATCCTAGGGAGCGCCACCGTCGTTGGCAAGCGGGAGCGGATATTCAGCGATGGGAAACCAAAAGTAGGAAAATACTTGTTGTGTTTATAATTTATGTTGTTATTTAATTGTAGTGTTTATTCTTATTTTGTTCTCTTTCCATTTTTTCGCATATTTTCTGTTCATCTATTTATCTTCGGTAGTAAGTTATTAATAGTAGAAGGTATGAAGGTTATATTAAGTTCGTTAAATGTAGGGTGTGTAGAAATAGTTTACTTTCTGTAACTGTTGCTAGGTAGTGAATGTTAGGTTAGTCAAAGGTAGATTAGATTAAATAAAGCTAAGCAAGGTTAGTTTCAGGCATTATTAGGCTAATTAAACTAGGCTGAAGTTAACCACAACCATGTAAAATACATTTCTTAGTAAGCTGAATTTTGTCCGATTTCTAATAACTTTTTATTTTCGTCTATGTAATTTTTAATAAAATATTTGTTTATATTTGAAGGCAGTAGTCATTACGGGTGTGAAAAGCTCTCCTTTCAAACTCTCGTCTCATCGAAAAGAATATACTCCCTTGAAGCAAGACCTACCCGAGCGCATTCCCCCTGATGGTGGCGAAGATCCCGCGCTGAAGGCTAGCCCTCCTGAGCCGGTGGTGCCCTCTGTTCCTTCTCTGACTGCCACACACTGTGCAGAAAACGGTTCTGTTCTCCCGAATGCTGAAGAAAGCGAAGATTGGTCCGATTGGGACCGGGCCGAGGACGATAAAGAGGAGGAAGAACTCGAAGATGATAATTCTTCGCTTCATAATTTGCTAAGACTCGACACCCTAGAAGAAGCCTTGCCACCCGTTCCTGTTATTTCTACGCAATACGTTGTCAACAGTACGCATTCAACGACCAAAGATTGGACGAAGCGCAATAATGGCGCGAATTTGGGCGAAGAGTTCGATATTTTGTCTGTTAAAGTGACGACTAAAAGCGAAGTGGACGACTTGTTTGCTGACATGGAGCCGAAGCTCGTGAGCCCTATGACTCTGACGCTTCCTGATGGCCGAAAGGAGGAATCTCTTAAACCAGCGAAGAGCACGAAAGGAGATAATTTAATGAGCAAGTTAGCATTTCAGATGAACGCCGATGATGACGTTGGAGAAACTAGTGGTTGGGGCAGTGACTTAGACTGGAATGAAGATGCAGAGGTGGAGGGCTATTAAATTATTCTTTTTGTATAGAATCTAGTCATTTTGTATTCACAAAAATCACTAAGGAAAAAACACGGGGGGAGGGGCTTCTTTCTTAATATCAATAGGGAAATGGTTCAAGGATTCTCCAGTAAAAACACAATGCGAAGGCACATAGTTTGATACATTGTGTTGCGTTCCCAGTGAAGATTTTCAAAATTATGTACATAAACAAATTGTTGAAGAATAAAGTGTTCTTTCGTGAACGGAGCTATGTATTGTGAAACGAGTATCTTAGGCCGGCGGCTGCCATTGCCATGGAATTGAGGCCGTAGTTGGCAGCTGCAGAATTCACCGCTGAACCGTACACAGATAAACCTGCGAAAAAGAAGAAAAGGGAAATTAGATTCAGTACCACCTGTTTGCAAGATTTGAGGCTTTTAGTCCGTGTTTATTGGCTTCATAAGCTTGTTACGATGTAAAGGTTCTTAAGTCATGTATGTCACTAACTTATGGTCCATCTTTACGTGAAATATGAAGTACTTTAATACTGTACATAAAAAACTATCTAAAGAAACGAAACTTTGGTTTATATTCATTAAGACCCAGGAACAAGTTCGGCCTACGCTAGTGAAGATCAGTAAAAGTAAACTCGCGAAGTAAGCCCGTAAGTAAAAGTAACTTTTGAATGGTTCCCTTCAATAGTGAAAGTTTCAAATTTAAAGTAAAAAAAAAATAAAGTTCTGATTAGCACCTAAAGGTAGTAATCATTGTAAAATCATTGTAAATTACCTATGCTTACTCAAGCCAAGCCGAGGCTAGCCTAACACAGACTAACGTAACTGACGCTAAGCTAATTTAATGTTACCTGACATATTTTTAAACTAACCTAACTTAACTTTACCTCATTCAACTCAACTTTATTTAAACTAATTAATTTTTCTTAACTCAACTTGATCTTACCTAACGTTAATCTACTGTAAGCTAAATTAACCTTGCATAACCTAACCTGATTGCAGCTATCGTAACCGAGGTTAAGTTAACACAAACTAAGTTAACTGAGGCGAAGCTAACTTAACATTATCCGACCTAACCTAACTTAATCTGACCCAGGTGAATTAAAATTATCTCGACTTAAGCTTACCTAGCCTAACGTCGGCGAACATAACTTATTTTAACTGAATGAGTCTAATCTAACATAACTTTACCAAAGTTAACCTAGGTAAACTTGCTTCAGGCTGATCTCACTTAACTTTGTCTACGTTTAGCTTAGCTTAACTTTATCTGTCTTAAGTTTCATCTTGCAAAATTAAACTGATGCTAGTCTAACTTAACTTAACAAATCTAACTTGTTTTTCCTTAACTTTACCTTACCTAGCCTTAACCTAACTAACGTATTCTAACATAGCATTTGCCTACCTAACCTTAACCTAGTCTTAACTGCAGCTAGCCTTACTGAAGTGAACCTAACTTAACTGAGACTAAGCAAGCTTAGCATTATCTGACCTAAATTTAAATTAACCTAACTTAGTGTCACTTGTCTTTCTTAATAACTAACTTTCCCTAAACTCAGCTTAACCATAATTAACTGCACAAATCTAGTTTAATCTATTTTTAACTGTGCTGAGGCTAAATTAACTCAACCTAACTTAATTTAGCTAATCAAACTTAAGATCTTCGTTAATTGTCTGCAGTACTTACTGACTCCAGTTCAGACAGAAATTCAATTTCTGGGTCTATTAACACTTCGCAAGAAAACAATGGAATGTGAACGTGCACCGCTGCAGTCATTTCGTTTGGAATGTAAATACATTACACTCCCCCGGTAAAGGAGCTTGTAAAAACATCGCAGCCATGAAATGACTTTAAAGCTTCATTTCTAATAGACGGCACTTGTGCGACCGCCGTCCGTAAGCGATACTCTCCGTCAGAAACGCAGTTCTCGTGAAAGAAACACTCCTCGCTACTCGAGATCTGCAGAGTATTTAGAATACAAAGTTATTCAATACAAGACTTGCTGAACAAGTTCGTTAGCTCTCACAACGGAATAGAAATCACCGTTACTAACAAAATTAACTTTTGCTGCAACCGTCACATATTATCAAAGCAGTTTGTTACAGTGACAATGAATATGCTAACAAGTGTAATATTTACTGTTCATAAGAAGTACTTAGGATGCAATATTTTTATTCCGTTACAACTGTTACTATAACGTGGCAAAGGTGACTAGAAATTCATTGTTGCCAAGAGTGGCTAGCGATATCTCAGTGCTAATAAGGTGAATGACTGAGCGACGAAGTCACTAGAAAATATACAAAGAAACTAAATAAACTACTTCCTTATTAGAAACGCATAAGTCGCTAATAATTATAAGGTAAGTAACCAGTGTTGTGTAACGGTTATCTAATTGCAATTTGCGATGTCGATTACTTTTTTTCCGCAATAGTTGTAATGTAATCAGTATTCGTTAAATTTTTACTCCGTTTGAAATTGTAATGTAATGTGCCAGTAATATAAAAAGGACCAAATGATATTACTATTACAATTCCTTTAGTCATTTAGCAAATGAATGACACGCAGAACCATGCGAAGAACTAATTTGGCACGCGAAAAATAAAACGTTACTCTTACACATTTTACCCGTTACATTATTTAAACATATTACTTTTCATACTTTATGCGATTTTTTAAAATTAATCTGATAGTTACTATAATCAAGCATTTCAGTAAAAGTGATGGCAAAGCTGAGTCACTTTACGAATACCTTTTGTAACATAATCACTACTTTTTCTAAAGTAAGTCATTGGGTGTAATAGCAATATTTGAAATGAAAAGTACTTGCAATGTTATTTTACTACTTTTCGCCAAATTATATAAAACTGTAGCTAACTAATGTTACCAACTTTGAATTCAATAACGAAGTTTAGCGACGTTGTACTATACTAACAATTGTTTGTAACAATGACCGTGAACTATGACCAGTTACACTTGGTATCAGTTACAACGTTTCAGTTACGCAACGCAAGCATTCATTGTTACGCATGTGTCCTCCACGTTCTTAGCATAAAAGCTTCCCATTGGCTCATACGTTTGCTTTGGAACTGCCCGGAAACTCTTCAGAATGAAGCAGAAAACTAGTAAGTTAAACAAAGCGTCTGATTAGTTGAACTTCAAATATATAGAACAATTTTAGTGCTTCCTGTGGATGGTTGTAACGAAATTCTACAGCACAACATATTGAGCATCTTGCAGTTATCGCAATCTCAGTGGATTTTGCGGCATAAGTTCACAGAGTACGTGAAATAACACGAACTGTGTGCATTACATTATCGGCGCATTCCATATTAAAGTTCTGGTTTTCTCCACTTGGAGGGCTACTGGTTGAGTTTTCTAATAGAGATATATTTACAATTATGCTTGGTCTTCCCGTGCTCATCAAGCGTTTTTATCATTCTTCAGTGTTTTTATCATTTCCAATCTACTACAGAATATAGTAAAAATGTATCAAAATTTATCTGTAGCACGCTTTTCTTTAGTTATTCAAGATCTTCTTTCTTGAAGTAGAGCAGATGTTCGTATTTTTTAAACTTAAACGCATAAAAAATCTTAGAATCTTGTTAGTTTTCTTAGACGAACCACGTCGACAGTTCGGCGTATTATCGTCCGGAGCTTCCTGATACTTAGAACCGTACTGTAGGTTTGTATGATAAAAAAATGAAAATATCTGAAAATACCTTTCAGTTTTTTGCTTAATCCGATTGTCTGGTTCTTTCCAGAACGTTGCGTCCTTCAGAAGTTTGTAGAACGCAACCTTACGTTGCCTTCGTTTCCCTTTGGGTCATTCTTTTGTACAGTATTTATTGTTCCTTATTGATATTGTACAGCATACCAAGTCGGCATTTCAGATTTTATTTGATAAACGCTCGATGAGCACGTACAGACCACACACAACTGTAAATAAACAGTCATGAAGCTTAGGCTATGCTGATTGAATTTCTAAGCTGTGAAAGCCAGAGCCTTAATAAGGAAGACGCCTTATTAAAAATATACTCTTTCCGTTTCTTTCTCGCATTTTTTTATTATTTTCTTAGTTGTTGTGTTCATTTTGCAGTACTTTATCAGGTCTTTTTAAACATTTTTTGGCATCTAAAAGTAAAAATCTCAGCGAAAACTTTTGCTATATCGTAATTACGTCTGTAGTTTTCATCACCAAATTATCAATGAGTGTAAACGAATACATCCAGTACGATTACAATAAAAGTAATGCTTTACGTAAAACAGGCCCGTAGCCAGGGTTTTGGTTCGGGGTGGGGTTTCGGAGGATTTTTAGTATGCAATTTTATTGGACACTTTGGTTTTGCCTATGTTCCCCATTTTAAAACCAAAATTTCGGGGGATGGAGGTAACCCCCTAACCCCCTGTCTACGGAGCTGACGTAGTACTTTATCATTTACTTTTTAGCAATAGAAACTGCCATTTGCTTTATTAAAATTACAAAAAAATGCCAACCTTTTCGCTTTTTTATTTCGTTGTTCACTGTGATTATTTATTTCATTACTTTCCTTTTTTTAAAAAAGTGTTCCGATTTCAACTTTGAGATTGTTGGCTTTCGGTGCGCTGTATCTCAGAAGGCTTAACGCGATGAAACTGGAAAAGGCGTATAAATGTTGCAGTTTTGGAACTCGGGCTTGTCTAGTAAGTGTAACAGTTTTATCGCCGGGTAAGTGTCACCTGTCGCGCGAACATCAAGGACGGTTCACAGAAGCCGCTAATGGACGCTTGACAACCAAAAGACACTTATGCGCAACAACCTCAGCTTTTTCGCATGGCATTTACCCAAAAGTAGTCTGAGGGGAAAAGTGGCTCTATATACATGTTCACGTTCCATTCCTTTCTGTCCAGCTTCCTTAAAATTACAGCGAAATACCGGTTCGCCAAACCAAAGCTTCTGTAAGCTGAGTAAAATGTATGAATGAAAATTAATTAGAATTAAATTAGTAAAAATTGTCGAGTTCAGTAAATTCCTAATTTATTCAACAGTTTACCTACACTTGGTTAACACGAGTATTTCCTTTGGAGAGAGAGAGCAAAAACTTGAGAAACACAGCTTTAAAACTCAGTGTCGTTTCGAAATTTGGAAAAAGCTGCGATAACAAGGACAATATTTATTGCCACTAAGAGCTTTTAATGATTTATTCTTTTCTTCCATCACCATTTTTCCTTCGTAGTAATATGGTTAGCGATACTAAGAAATTTTTTTTACAAACATTAAAATATCCAAAAGACTAAACGGAAAAAAAAATAACTGTTACTAAAGAACGTTGTCTCGCGACATTTTAAACGTTTTCGCTCAACTATCTCCATGTCACACAATCGTACCTCGTTTTGCGCGTGTTATGCCCTGTTCCTTGCAGAACTATCAATATTAAGAGCACGGGCTTCGGCTTGCTCGATTTGTATGTTGAAAACCCTTAAATTGCTTGTAAGGTTTGAGTAGTAGTCTTCCTTTTAAAATATTAAATGTTGTAAATACCTTATAAAACTTCACTGAAGTTACTATGTAGAGTACTCTAGCGATTTTACCTCATTTTACGCGCTTTAAGCCCTAGCCTTTATAATGTTACTTACAACGGTCTTCGACTTACACGCCATAGATGGATGAAAGCTTGTAAAAGCACTGTTCAAACAAACAAAAAACACAATTTTTAACCAAAAGTACCTGTCGCCGGTACCATAGCCATGCTCGATGTATAGCCCATTGACGTTCTCCATGCATTGGGATATGCAGCAAAATCGTTGCCTATTTAAAATGAATAAATACGCTCGTAAATAACAGGTACTTTAAGCATCATATTTCGCCCTTTCTAGCTGATCTTCAGATAAACTTACTCGGCGTTGCTGGGGGTAAAGTCCGTGTGTTTAGGGGCTGCTCAATTATGGAAGCTTCCTGGCATCGGCCGTAAGTGACGCCTCCTCCAATTTGCGTGCTTGTGCTTGTCGTCCCTCGTTGAGCTTGCATGGATCTTTCGTTCCGACGGAACTTGGCTCTCCGGTTTTGAAACCATACCTATAATTCGATAGGTTCAGACGTAGCGGACAAGGTTCCACATAGTTCTAGATTCTTTGTGACGTCATCATTTCTCTGTAGCTAACGAAAGTACATAATTTTATAAGGATAGTTTACGTGGATATTTTTCGTTAGACTGATTTATCGAACACACTAAAATTTTTCCATTATGTACATCGTTATAACAACCTATCGGATATTCTGTACAAGTCCACATATCCCGGCGAAACGAAAAGCATTTATTCCACTACTGGCTATTACGTAGAGTCCAACTGACTATAACGGACACATTTTCCGTCCCGTTATAGCAAAATTTTACTGTAATAGGCTACAAAACAAGCCCTGCTAAGTAAAATCCGGTTATAACGAACCTTCTGGCGGTAAGAAAAGCTTCACTATATCCGAAGTTCCTTATATCTTATCAATGTTTCAGCACATTTAGGTAACCGACAACCCGTTATGAAAGTTTCGTTATAGCGAGATTACACTGTACATTGTTAAGTATCACAGGCTAGTTTTAGCTGTAAATGACTTCAAACATAATGAGCTGTTTCTCGTTTTTTACATAGTTTTATAATACATTGACCTTTAATAATTACAAGTAACTTCACCTATTATGAATTTCGGTTTAATGAATATTACTTTCTGGGAGCATGGTGATCCGTTATGGCGATATTTTACCGCACTTTGTTTTTGATAAGAAGCACAACTAGTTTGGCTACAAAGGATTTCGAATATAGCTTAATTTTACCTATCATAACCGTAAACAATTCTAAACTAACTCAGTTTGCCCAACCAAACTTTAAATTAGACAAATTTAATTTGATTTTACCTAACCTTACCTTGGGTACCACAAATGTAACCCCTGTTAAACTAAATTAACCTTAAATTATACAATCCTAACTCATTTGAAGCTAACCTAACCTTAATTCTTCCTAACTTGGATTTATTCGACACATTTTAACCTTAAATAGGGTTAAACTAGCATAATTTTACCGAAAGTTACTTCTGAATGAGACAAACCTAACATAATTTAAGCTAACCTAACCTCAGTGCAGTATTCAGTGCTTTTTAAAATCGATAAATTACCTAAATTTGTCGAAACTCATCTAGATTGGATAATGAAGCGGTTCACAAGGAAACTCGGGACGAGAAATTTCAAATCTGTTTCTGTGAAAAATTTCTGTCCAATTGCAGTCGAAATTGTTATTACGTTGGGTAATTGGGCTGCTCATCGACGATTTTTTATTAATGGACAAAAAAACGTTAAGAAGCAACTGAGGACCATATAAGTCGTCGTTTCGCCGTAGATACTTTTGTGTAACGCCTGACCAGAACTACAAATTGTCTGCCAAGGCAAGACACTACACTCTAATTTCTCCGGCTCATATTGCAACACATGACTACAGAGCGAAGGTGGAATCGAGAACGTCCTTTCGTAGTCAGCAAGATTTTAAGCGCGTATCGAGTTTAAGCTACATTTTCCTCCCTTTTGCACTCGCATCTTCGCATTATAAGCCTTAGCATGGGTTTACAAGGACGATATCGGTGCTCAAAAAGAAACTTCTTCCCCTACACCAAACCGGCGACAGAACTGTGTCAGTTTAGGGGAGAGCGAAGGAAAAGAGAGAAAGAGATCAGCGTTTCGTTTTTCCGCGGCGTGTCAGGCACTTGTCCGTCAAAAAGTCCAGCAAAGTGGGCGCCGTTCCGCCGTCGGTGTCAACCGCATTTCCGGCACCAAGAGTCCCTTTCTCTGTCGTTTGGAGCTGAACCCTTTTAGCCCACCGAAACACAAAAACTTCGAGGGTGTACACTCAGATCAAATCACTTTCACTTGACTTCCTTAAACTAGACCACCATCCGACGGCTAAATATTTCGCAACATTCGTTTTTTCACGATAACATTATGTATTTTCTCCATTCGTGAATAAACAGTATACATTTTAACCAAAAAGTTTACAGTAGAAACTTGTTATAATGAACGCCATTACAACGAACTGTAGAATACAGTAAACGCGTTATGAGGTTCCGAGTTATGTGAATTTATAGAGAATAGTTTCTGAGATAACGAACTTCTGTTAACCCGAGCAGTGTTTCTGCTCCAAGAAAATTCATTACAAGAGACTCTACGCTAATGTAGTTTCAACGACAATAAAATCTCTTTATAAGAACTCCTATAGAACACGGAGCTATTTGCTGCATCCAAAGTTCGGTATATTGGACCTCTTTCAAACTAACATAACCCGAGAAAAATGGACTTCTTCAAAATTAGAAACAGTTCATTATAAGCAAGCACGTCAGAATGCATTCGCACCTAACAGTTTCAACTAGAAAAATTTGACTTGCAACTAAGGAAAAATGTTACAAGTAAATGAAAGGCTACAATCGACCTTACGCCCGTATCCAGGGGAGATAGGGGTTTTTATCCCCCCCCCCTCCCGAAATGTTAATTTTATAATGGTAAAAATAGGCGACTACCAAGTGTCCCAAAAAATTGCATATAGACCTCCCCCGAAACTTCATAACAACCGCCGAACCAAAATCCTGGGTATGCCCCTCATTGACCCGAATCTCTTTTACTTCATACTTTACCACATAGATTTAACAACGCGTTTGCCCATTTTTGCATCATAACACTTACAGTTCCGTTACTTCTACATGTTAGTGCAATACTTATGCGAGTTGCGTCGTTTTGTTTAATTTTATGTAACTTTTCAAGACATTTTTATAATGCCCAGTAAGATTGCGTGAGAAGTGTAAAATACTGAACAAGGCTAGAAATTGTCATCAAGTTACGCGGGCTAGAGTGAAAAAGAAACAAAAAAGGCGAGTGCATTTCCCATGCGTGTCGCGTATCCGTTTGTTGCACATGTTATGTCACTCACGAACTCGAAACAGTTACTGATAGTGATGGATACTCCTCTAAGTCTCCCGTAACCACTTTGTTACTATTTTTTATCACCTAAATACTAAATTCCTTGCAAAGTTCTGGCTATTTCTAAAGCTTACTTTCATTTTGTTCTTTCTTTCATTTTACACAGTAGAATCTCGTTGTAACAAGCTATCGTAATGAACTGTCAGTTATAATGGATGAATTTCCATGGTCTGATCTGTGCAAATGTGTACAAACGGTGTTCGGCATTGCGGACTTCGGATATACTAAAGTCTTTTCTGCTCCCAGGATAATGCCGTACCCAGGGGGGGGGGG
>JAGQDJ010000607.1:0-17722 GCA_022885665.1 Triops longicaudatus | reverse complement strand
CCCCCCCCCCCCCGAAATTTTTATTTTATTATGGGAAACATTGGACAAACCTCAACAGTAAAAAAAAATTGCATACGGCCCCCCTCCCTCTGAAACCTCTAAAACCCTCTCCGAACCAAAATCCTGGTTATGGTCCTGCCCCAGGGTGTTTATTGTAAAGGGATCTGAGAGTTTTACATTTTTTGTGTGTGTATTTACGACCAGTGTGAGCATTTGTTCCTTGCTGCCGTGTAGGCCTACTGAAGTTGGCCAGCTGCAAACAAATTTTGCTAATTTTTGTAAACTTATTTTTTTATTTCTGGGGATCAAGTTTGAGCCATACTAGTTACCTTATTTGATCTCATATATCTATTTCACTAACACTGACTCTTTCTAATCATACAGGGCACACATATTTTATGGCAGAAACGCTTGAAACTTTTCAAATGCTTCTTCTCCTGTACTAAGAACAAATCGGTAATAAGCTTCGGCCTACACTCGGAATACAATAATTTTAAGAAACAATATTCAAGAACATTACCTGGACTCGAGCTTCAGATAAGCTAACACGCCGTGCTAGGTCTTCCCGGACGAAGGCGTCAGGGTAGTGTGTTCTTTCGAACACTTTTTCCAAGGCAGCCAGCTGGGCCGAGCTAAACGTCGTGCGATTTCGCCGTGGTTTTTTCTTCCCGCGTTTCACCTCACCTTCATCTACCAAAATAAAAAATTCCTTTTATAATCACAAAATAAACATACCTCTTAGTCATGCAAAGTATTCTATCACTAAACGCTAACTTAACAGTTACTCAAAGTCGGGAAAATTCACTGTTGCTAACAATGAATAAAAGCCTTACAAAGCCTGCAAAAGAACGTTCGTTTTCACCCAAGTGCACGCGTTGACTGCGTAGCAGAATGAACTCTCGCCTACCTGCGAAGCAGCTCGTAGTGGCAACATTTCATTCTTGGCCATAATGAATTTCCGCAGCCACATTACTAGCACGGTATGAACGTTCATTCCCCTATCAAATAGGCTAATTGGGAGCAACTGAGTTTCAAATCCCCCTAACCGCCGAAATTCGCTCTAAAAAGCGTTAAGTTAAATATCGTGCTAAAATTAGTGCTTGTGTAATGAGCTGTCGGACATTGTGTCCGTTGCATGCTATTTTCCGATACTTGAATGCAATAAATAAATTAAGTAATTAAAATAAACGACAATAGACTAAAATACTTTCTGTGCTTGCGCTTTTAAAACTGTGGCGCTAACTATAACTGAATACATTCAATGTATTTGTTGAACTAGTAAATTTTTGTTTCATATCTTTCCTCTTACACAAGTATATTTGTCAGTAAAACTTCTCATTGTTTCACAATTTCATGGAAATTCGACCTGCTAAAATTCTTCTATTTTTTGTCTTCCGTTAAGAAATATTTTGAACTATTTTTTATTTTTTAATGAAAAACTTCCATTTTTTTAAAAAAATGTTCCCGCTATCATATCGCTTAAATTAACTTCGTTTTTTTAATTTCTTGTGGATTTTTTTGCTAGTTTTTAATATTTTCCACCTTAGTCGTCATAATTGAAAAGGATTTATTTTCAATTGGCAGATAGTCGAAGAGACAATTAATTCAAAATCTTACCATCACTCTTTTCAGAACCGGGCGACGAATATTCCGAATCAGGCGTCATTTTCTGTTGCTGGTGATGATGAGGGTGTTGGTTATGATGTTCTAACTGAAGCAGGTGTGTAACAGAGAAATTTCTGCCTGCGGGAGACGCCGGTAATTCTGTTGCATTGTTAGCGTGCGGCAGGTGTAAAGTACTCCGGTTCATACGAATGATCTGATCCTCGATTTGCGCACAATTGTTGAGATTAGCGCCATCAAAGCTTGTGTGGACTTTCACATGTTCTGGACCAAAATTCATACCATGCGGCAAACGATTGTCACAATTATATAGTTGTCCTTGAGTCACAGCATACGCCATTTTTTCAACACTGAAATGCTCAAACACCAACAAACTTAGACACACGATCTGGTTCTTATTTACTACTTTCGGGCTTAATTCTCCTCAAACTCCCGCTAATTGGAACTTAATCTAATTAAGGCACTAACGAAGGGTGGTATGCTGACTGTTTTCTAAGCGAAATAGAACACGCCCCTTTGGTACCCCGATGCTCACAAGAGAGTGACAGACAACTAAGAAAACTAGAGCCTCTTTAAGATGCTGCGACGATACCGGGATGCGCCAGGGGCGTGGTTTTCGAACCCCTACGCATCGCGACCAATGAAACGGCTGAATCAGACACCGAAAGAGAGCGAATGGCTAACGCGTTTCTGTGTCACAGAGGTTGTTAATCAAGCAAAAATATGTCTCACCGTTTTGGAACGATGTTTTTTCGTGAAATTTGTTGCCTGCGTTTTATAGATGGTGGAGAACGCGGGCGGTAAGGCACAAAAGAGGGCCAATTAGCGGACAATTGCAGGATGGCCTAGGCATCGGATAACAGTAAAGCTTTTGGATTTAGAAATACAGAGATTTGTGTGGTTTTTGGCAGTTAAAGATATTTAAGGGCGAAAAAAATTATATGACGTTGAATAACTCTTCTATTATTTTTTGTGGTTTATTGAACATCGCGAGGGGAACGATCATACGTGTACATTTAGTATAACTGCATTCCCTTGAACAAGGTAATTTTGAAAGAAAAAGGGCCTCTTTCCGTTTTTCTTTAATTTTCGGCTAGCTTTTGAGTAAAAGCAAAAGAACAAATTTCAGCTTTATAGATTGCTCTTCAGAATGAGAAGCGCCTTTCACTTTAGATTTCACTGCGAAATTCCGATGGTCTTGAACAAATTAAGCAAACTTGGTTACAACCTATGCACATAGCTTATGATTTGTACTAAGCAAGTGCTTTTTTCCCGTTTTTCTCATTAAGATAACCTAACCTAGCTTTGTCAATGTCACATGACAAACTCAACCTAGCCTAAACTAACTTAACGAACCCTAAACCTTGCGTAACATAATTTCATCTACCATAACCCAACTTTGCCTAAATCATCCTGTCGAAACAAAATTTAAACTAATTGTATGAAACATTAACCTAACCTAACTAAAAGGAGCCTAGTGTCGTGTAATTTAACCTAATCTGTAACTTTACAGAACTAACAGGATAAAAATTTTAGCAAAACCTACTCTACGCTAATTGAAACTAACATTATCTAAGAAAACCTAAAATAAACCTAATTAACATGTCTAACATAACCATAAATAACAAAGAGAATATAAAACTAACCTATAGCTTACCCTAACTTCACTAACTTATCTAAACTAACTTTAACATAAACTAGCCAAGCCTTACTGAACTAACTTAACAAAACCTACATTAACATTCCTAAAAATAACCTACCCTAACCTAATTTTATCTAGATGACCTAATAAAATCGAAACTAACCGGATCTAACCAAAACTAACGCAAAATAACAAAAATAACCCAATTATCTTAACATTACTTAACTTAAACTTAGCATAGCTTCAGCTGTCATAACAAAATTTAACGTAACATACGAAAACCTAAAACTAATTAAAACTAGCCTAAACTAAGCCAACTTTAGTTGGTCAACATAAGCTAACCTTAAGTAGCCTACTTTAATTTAATTTTAATTAATTAATATCCGTTTTGCAACACCCACGTGATTCCTTCCCTTTATAATCCTAGGACCATTCTAACGCTTATAGGGTTAGTCGTTTCGACAGGAATTATGGTTATTATATGAAAGGTGCAGCTATTTCGCGGAGTTCTGTAAAATTCTGTACATGGGGAAAAATCTCTACAGAGAAACCTTTAACTGCTCTCACAATGCGACCAAAAATATCGAGAAATGTTCAATTTTTGGCCAACTTCAGTAACAAAGAGAACACAGAAGAGTTCCAGCAAGAATACCATCTGTGAACGAACACGAGCACAAAGACCTCAAAATGCGGACTAATTATGAGGCCGAATAGGTTCAAACGTCTGACAAAATAAAATCAATGCCGATGCAGCTTCGGTAAATAAGTAGCCTATTATAAATATTTATTAAGACTTATACTGTGAATATTAACGTAGCTTTATCTTTCTTTGTTTATGTTGGCAACGTGGTAAACTTTTGTCAATTGTCTTGTAAAAATATCGTTATCTCAGTTCGGTCTCCGAGACCGGTCTTTGGTCTTCAAGATTTTTGGTTGGCATTGTCTTGGTGTTGGTCTCCAAACTTGCGATGTTGGTGTCGTCTTGGTGTTGAAAACGTGTCACCGGTCTTGATCTTGTTTTGGCGTCAAAAGAGATCGGTTTTGCACAACCCTGTTTGGAGCCGGAATAAAGATTTTTTTACTTTAATTTTAAACATACATTTTTCCATTTTACTTTGTACTTGCGTTACATTTTTTTGGCCAAGTATTAAAATAAAATAAGTTAGAAAAAGGGAAAGGAACGATGCAAGCGACAGCAAGGGGTGGCTTTATTATGCTTCTGTTTTGTGTCAGGTCAGGCTTAAAGGTTCTCGATGGTCAATGGTGGTAAGCACCCGAAAAGAGGGCCGGGACGGTATCCTGAAGTGTCACTTCCCTAAATGACCAACACCAGTCTGTTTTCCCTTCTTCCCCAACAAAAAGGGAAAGTCGAGAAAAAACGAGTCTTTTGCCACCTAATTGCTACACTTATTCACCGAATCTTACCGTGCTCTTCTCTTCCGGTGCAACCAGTTTCTGAAAGATGAGGTTTTTGCTGTGTGTTTAAAAGGAGGGTTAGCGGAGATGTCACTCAGAAATAATAGTTTTTTGTGCTCTGTTTCGTTTTCGTTGGAAGTCAGGACGAGTAGACAGGTCCTGGTTGAAAGTTAATGCTCGCTTTTGACCCAAGGGACTTCATTAGCCGGTTTTTTCAACAACGCGTGTTGGCACTTCATTAATCCTTTGACCGAGTCAGGGGGCTGAAACAGTCAGCCACCTCCATAGCAAAAGCTTCGAGCATATTACCTCCGTAGCTTGTAGCATTAGAGAATCCGAAACAGAGTTCCGCAATTTTGAAGTGCAATTCAAAACAGCCAATTGCAAGAAGTTTGCAAGTAAGCTTTGGGTCGTTAAGCTTTGTAAAGTAGTGTAGTAGTAAGATTTAGGTCCTAACAAAAATAATTGCAGTAGAGCTCTGATTTTATCAACACCAATAATTGCCGATTATGTCAACCACCTTGGCGAAATTTTCTTCGTTAGCGATGAGGTTTTACATTGATAAAGCAACCGACACTCATCGCATATTCGTCGACAGAAGAAAATTTTTCAAAATTGGCCCAGAGAAGTATAACTAAGCGGACAATTATAATTTATTTTCTATTTTATTTCTGATTGGAATTTTCTAAAAGTGTCCTCATCCAGTTAACAGGTGAATCTAATTTTATCAACAATCCTAGGGGTTCCACAATCGGAGTTCTACAGTAGCTATAGGTTCAGATTAAAACACATCAAGGTACCTCTAACCTAACCAAAGTAAAACTACTCTAACCCACGAATCTAATTTAAAATACCTAACATTTACCGATTTCTTAGTTCTGGCTTAACCCAATTCAGTCTATAGTACCCTCAACTACTTAAAACTAACTAATTCAAGCTTAACCAACTGAGTCAAATTAACCCAAACTAACTGGCGTGAATCTAACTAAATTTAACTAAATTAAACTTGCACGTACTGAATTTAACCCACCTTTAACTTAACCTAACGTATTACGTTAGTCTAACTGACATTAGATTAGACGTCTAGATCAGACCTAACTGAACCTAACCAACTCCAAAAAACTTACCCAGTCTATCTAAATTAGGTCCAACTTAGCTTAAATTAAGACAATCTAATCTAACCCAGATAAACCTAACCTAAGCGTAACTAAACTTAACCCAAATTATTCCAACGTTAATGAAGCTACCCAGACTTAACCTTACTTAACCTTAACTTTACCGAACTTAAATTAACTTGATAGAGCCTAGCCTTATATTAGTAAAGCTAACTTATGGTAACCTAACCGTAACTAACTTAATTTAACGTAACATGATTAATTTACCCTAACGTGGTTTAAATATTTAAACCTAATTTAACTAAGCCTAGCTTAACACGATAAAACTAATTTAACCATACTTAACTAATCTAACTTACTTAACTAAGCCGATCTTAAGTTGGTCTACCTTACCATACCTAAACTAATCAAACTCACTTAGCTCAACTAAATCTAATAAACACTAACCTAAATGAACACAATGTAACCTATGTAAAATCAAACTTAACCTAGCTTAACCTAATCTAACGAAACGCAAATTTACTTCATGTAAACTAAACGTAGCCGTACTAAAACTAAACGTTGCTTAACTAACGTAGCCTGACATAACTTAACCTAACTAACACAGTTTAACTTAAGCTAACCTAATTTAACGGTCTTGTCCAATAAACACAGGAGATTATAAAGTACAGCAGACAAGTACGCAATAAATACAACATAAAAACACGATAAAATTAAAAACAATTAATTAATATAAATAAAGTTTTTAATGCGTTATTATTTCCTTGTATTAAAGAAACTATATTTTCAGTCGCTTTCAGACATTTTTTTTTTTTGAATTTGCGGTTTAGGCAAACTCGAAGGCGCCATTTTAAACGCTTAGTTTTAAAGTCTCCCGTTAACAGTGAATGTTCGAGCCTTGCAACCGCTTGGATACGTTATGCCGTAAATTTTCCTATGGTAGTAGCTGTTCGCCAAGGTTATTTAAAAGAAGATTAGGCCGTCGTAGTCGCTAACGTTTGAATCAACAGAGCGCAAGGTCATAGGTTGTAGCCAATCAGCGTGAAGAGCCTCAAAAGCGATTGCCAGCCATCGTAAATGTTATATTCTGACTTGAAATTTGATTTTATCACAGACAAATCTACTAATCTACGCTTGTCTATTTTGCAGAATTCAATACATTTTATAAACTTACAATCTTCGTCATGTATTTTCCGTGTACGAACAATGAAATTTCGCGTAGCGAAAAGCGCTGTCGGTTAGAAACGTTGTAAACGACAAAAGTGTAGGAAACAAATACACGAGTGCAAGCAATAGAAAGAAGATAGACCAGATGCCTCACTAGATATGATTTTGAGTGGACACATGTTTCTACTGAGCTAATACTCGTTATCTTTTAGATTGGCTGTTTTAACCTGTGCGCTAATATAATTGAAGAAAATGAAAGGAAATGTAATTGAATGAAATAAAAAGTAAGTGAATCTTTCAGAGTTCACGAATTTGACAAACGTGTGTTTAACAAGTTATACAAGCATCCCAACACAACCCCTGTCAAGGAGGAGGTATAACAGGTGATATCTGTTCTCAATAGCATAGTCCATCAAAAACTCGCGGATTCCAATGACATCACGGTTCAACGCCATCTGCGTTTCCATACGAACAATAAGCGGCAAGCACTGGGCAGCCATGAATTTCCCCTTTCAGGAGTTGCCGTGGCGAGGCTATGTCCAAAATCATCATTCTCAACAATTACATTCCAACCGCTGAAGGTAGTACTGCGAACGTTTTGGTTTCAGTGAACGCTCATTTTGGGCAAGAAGAGAGCCAATATCGCCAGTCTTCCTAACACTCATTGTTGGTAACAATGAATACTTGTTTTTGGTTTAATCTCTATCGGTAATGAATACATGAACTAGAAAAATCTCCCGAAAACGAATGGCAATAAAAGGAATGATGTGACTGTGTCAATAAATATCCAAACTAACGCATATTTTGCCGCGTTTCCAGCGAATCTTGTCCCAATTCATTGCTTTATTCCAAGACAGAAGTAAGATTAATCTTGCTAGTATTGCCCGAATAAATTCATTGTTTTAAGGGACCGAGGTAAGAATAAATCGGTTAGTTAAAGAATGTGTTTGTTGTGTTGTAAGAAAGTCACGGAGGACAATTGGCTGGAATGCTCTTTGAATGTTTACTGTGTGTTTACCGCGTCGCTGGCCCCAAAATAGCCTTTTGCCATTTGTGCGCTGGAAGAAAAAAGATTTTGGAAAAAGCCAAAAGTTGATGGTGCTGGAAGAAGGACGCGTTTGGCTGTGGTGGCTGCGGCATGTGTCGCTTTTGATTGCACGCTCCATCTTTCAAGCTTCCTCAGTTGCTGCTCCGCTTGCCAGTCCGCCAAAATTCTTGCAACCTTGAAAAATTCCGCCAGACACGCCCCTTTGGCTCGTAACCTACCATCATAGTTTCAAAACGGCATTATTGAATACCTCACTTTCCTAAGCTTTTGTTGGTTAGTCTCCTCTTTTAACAGATCCATTCTTCACATGAAATTAACTCATGTAAATGCATGGAGTAACTTCAACGAAGGGTTGTAAATGAGCTATTAAGCAAGCGGTAGGCAGAAATTAGAGAAAATTAAAGCCATGTGCGCTTTGAATGAGTCCCTGGTGGTCTAATTAAGTCATTGGAACCGAAAAAGTCTGGCCACCGTTACGGTGGCTCGACAAGGTGGCACCAAAGGGAGACTGGGGCTATAAAGTGGGAATAACGAGCTAATCATGAGAATAACTTGTGTACTCTGAAGGATGGGTAGTTATTGTTGTAATAGTACATAAGACGTTGCGTGGGTATATATATTTTTAAGGTAGCTCGGCAGAAAGGGGAAAAAAGGGCCCAGCCCATGAGCACGTGGGCCCTTGTCAGTTTGCATTGGCTTTCCCTAGTTCTCATGTCAACTGCAATTGACAGAAATGCGACGCTGACGAAGACACCAGGAGCTTTTAAGAACCAAATGAGCACCCGGGAACTCTATATTAGTTGACAGCCTGCATGGATATGCATAAGCATCACGTGACTATAAAAGAGAAGCCTACACCAACTGTGAGGTTCGCAAGTCAAAAAAGAAAATAACACTTGAAATTGAATTATTAGTCCATAATGATAAAAGCTGTTGTTGATATGCGCTCAGTACGTGAATGCTTCACATAATTATGTAAACTAAAGAATACTGAACGTTGGCTCAACTACGACTAATTGTATCATCTGGATGGAGAATATATGCATAAGCACAACAGGGGTCAAATTAGGTCACATGCCATTTGAGGAGTCCAAGATTAATCTACAAGGTCGGACAAGAGTCAACACCAACATTCTAAAGCAAGATTACTTACACAATGCAATACCATAAATAATAGAATATAGCTTTCCTACAGTTGCAAAGTTCGTCAACGGAAAGTGAGAAAGACAACGTTACAATGTAAAAAAATATATGTCTACTTTAAGTCTTGTTGGTAACAAAATTGGACCTCATGCACGGAAGAGACTTGGGTAAATTTTAAAGCGAGGTAATAGAACACAAATCCTAACTTTTGAATAATGCACACTTTGCACTTTTACGAATGTTATTCATGTGAAAGAACAAACATTAAGTCAGAAATTAATCAAAACCTTACTATGCAGCGTTTCTTAGATAAAATTGATCTTACTCTTTCATTTGTCGTATCTATTTAACTGTTAATAAATTGCAATGAAAAATAGTGAGCTTTCATTAAATTTTCAGTGCCGTGAGTAAACTCAATGACTTTCATTGTTTTGTCAGTAGGCTAAATGCTGTATTATTAACTATAATAAACCTTAATTACTTTAAATAATTAAAATTTACCTTATAGCGACAACAATAATAAAATTGACTGGATTCCGTACGGGGCAGTACTCGTTAACCTCCGAATTACACTAAACATTTAACCTACTTCCCACACCATTGCACACGTGTACGGGTCTCTCGGTTTTCGCACTAGTATGATCTTGTTTCGTTTCTTTCAAACAAGTAAATACTTAAATATCGAGCCAAAATTCATCCCTACTTGTAACAGTTATACAGAGGGGTTACAGTTACTCTAGTACTCTGAGTGGCAAGTGAAAGAGCGCGAAATTGTACGGTTAGCCCTTGTTGTCTTCTACCTTTCCATTAGTTCTTTTTTAAATTTTTGGTTAAAGAAAAGCGAGTACTATTACTGCACACAACTTTAAGAAGACTGGACTTCATGTTAATTCACGTTAGTTGTAGGTCAGAACAGATTGTTTACGGAAAGGGAAAAAACGTTACCTACACAGAAGGTCCTATTCAAATTCCACAGCAACTCGCACGAGCTGCGTCCATCCGCATTTAAATTCGCGCTCATGCCGGCTAGCGTCGCACAACTTCGGGAAAGGCAAACGTCCGTTCTGCGTGAATAGCGTTTCACTGATACTCTTGAATCTAACACCCAAGCCGGACGGCCTCGCTCAGCTCCGGTTAAAGAAAATGTTCAACGGCGGTCAGAGGTCCCGCTTGGGCCTTCAGTTCCTTTCGTAAGTAGTCATTGCTACCAACAATGAATTTTTAGGGCAACAGCCGCAGCAAACGCGATAGGAACACTCAGTGTTATTTGGAGCTCCGTGAGTGTTAGGTTTGCATAGCATGGTGGGAGATTTTCTGTTTCTTAGGAGAATTGAAAAATCAGCCTAGAAATCTTGTAGCAGTTCAGTGTAAGGGAATGTAGAAGAAGAGCTTTCTAGGAGAGGAAGAACAGCTACTCGTCAATCAGATAAGACAAGAGGAGCAGAGTTGCAAGCAGGTTACCACTTTCCTCAAGTTCGGGTGCTAGGCACTTCAAAGTGAGAAGTGTTAAAGCGAGAATTGATAGTCTACTTGACATGTTAGCCAAAGAAACATGCATTTACACACACGCATATTTTTTGTGCATCACCTTCAAGAATTCCCAAATTTATGTGTGGGAAAATTTACAGATGTTAAAACCCCAGAAAAATTCTATTAGGGAAGCAAAAAATCTAAATCAACGCGGAAAACGCAGACAGAATTAGTATGAACAGGAAGTAAACGGACTCGGGCGCTAATTTGCGGCGGGTGTACCGTTAACAAGGGAGGCTAAGACGATTAATGCTACAATACGAAACCCTCTGTTTCTGACCCTTATCCTCGTGGGGGTAAAAAGAGCTCTGTGTCATGTAACATGGTTTCCAAACTTGCATGTAATTAGCGAGGAAGAAATGACTGTGTAATATGGACATTTTACTGGGTTGCGACATTCCCATAAATCCTGACTTGACTAAGAAAAGAGTGAAAGTTATCTTTGAAAAATCCTTTCAACAATTTCTGTCGTTTGTCATCACTCCTGACAAGCCAACCTTTTTTCCTTCTTTCTTAAAAAAAAGCTTACAACCCTTCGGCAGCGATAAGTTTAAACTGGTTCGCTAAAAGGCTTTGTCTACGTCGCGAACATTTTGCCTAAGCCTTTTACTCTGGCGTCGGCGTCGCACTTTTGCTACTGGGAGTTTTATTATTATAGGGAGAACACCGTCGCGACGTCCAGGCGCCGTTCCGGGCTTTTTCGCTTAGAGGGGGACGGAAGATGGCTACCGAGGTTAAGGGGGCCAAGTCAGGTCACAAAGGCGGACCGCCGCGTTGCGAAATCTGACCTGGCGTCCGTTCTTCTTGACGTGTGCATAATTAACGGCCACGAGAGACCAAACGAAAGCTTTACCAAAGCTAGCAGGCTCCGTTAACAAAAATGAGCCCACCCAAATTACTGGTGCTTATTTTAGCGTGACATGAAGGATTAAATAGCTTGAAATTGACAGCAATGCGAGAAATTGAAAGAAAAGCTTAAAATTTTTATATTTTCGCAACTGAACGTTATGGTAAGATGCAGAGAGTCATGCGAGTTTCACGATCTTTGCAGTGCTATTAGGGCCGTATTTAGGATTTTTTTTTCGGGGGGTGGGTTGTAAACTTCTATAACACCCATGGATACGGTGATGAGTGCTATGGATATTTTAATAGACGACTATTTTTAAGAAAAACTGTAACGAACTTGAAGAGCTTCGGATCCATTATAACACTAGTTAAAAAGTAAGACTTAAGAAAGGAGCACCCCCGTACCCAGGGGTGAAAGGGCGTTTTACCCCCCCCCCCCCATTGGTAAGTATAGGCGACTACCAAGTATCCTACAAAAATTTATATGACCCCCCCCCCCCCCTTACCAAAATCCTGGGTACATCCCTGGAAAGGAGTTACAAAAATCAGAGAAAATTTTAGCTTTCATTTGCCAAAATGGCAGCAAACGAAGCCTGGCAACAACAGACGCAAGCCTAAGTTTTGAAATAAAATAAGGAAAACTGATAGATCATTTAAGTTCTGGTTTGCCCAGTGTTGGAGAAAGATGATTTCACTCGAATCTAATCCGGTCATTTGGAGGGTCTGGTCACATCGAGTCTTACAATAGAAGATTCAAAACATCGACTAAAATATTCTACTCGCTGGCGTTTTCTTCCTAGCGTGTGATAACAAACGCCGCCATGCTGATCTCATGGCATCATTTCTTGTCATTTTGACAACTTGGGAGAACGAAGGTCTTTTTAAGCTATCTTTACATTTCTGTTCCAACATATGGTTGTATTTTTCTTAATTTACTGCATAACTCAATACATGCAATACAGAATAGTTATTATCTTCACCTAATCGCAAGTATAAGGCCTTTTCCAGTGAGGGAACAATTGTGCTGTGCGAGGGTCAGCCTATTCAGACTTCCAGCCAGCCAAACCTAAGCAAGCCTTAGGGATGCTACATAGAACAGACTGACCCTCACAAAACGGTGGCGCAGCACATTTGTTCCCTCGCTGGAAAAGACCTATGGATGCCCCGTGAGCCACGCAGCGTTCAACGGTCAAAGACGGCGGATTGTTGAAACAGGTAACATTCTAGCTCGAGTTAGCTACATAGGGGCGTTGTAGAAATTTTAAAAAACTGTTCAGAAACTGCGAGTATAAAATTACAGCTGCTTATGCCCTACTCTGCGTGTCCAATATCCTCCATCTTTAATTAATTCCTTCATACTGACATTCATGCCACACGGCAATAACGAGGAACGTTCACTCGTTCCAATCACCACGTGAGTTCAAGAACAGAAAAAGCATAGTTGGACCTTAGAACCATTTATTTTCGGCATTAAAAAATAAGTACAATATTTAATTCAGATCGACTTTCTACAGAGAGCAGCGAAGTTACTATATACAGGTTGGCTTACTCGCTCGCGCTGAGCTGCTGAAGACTTATTGCATGACGTCAACCTTTCACGACTTATGCAAGTTCAGTGTTCCATAAGCGGAAATAATGCAAGTTATTTGGCACATTTTTCAGTAAGATGTTTCCGTAATGATTTCTTGTCGAATCGCATTTTTCCGACGTCTTTGTAATTACCGTCAATTGCCTGTGCACGAGTTCATTTCTCCTTTCAGCGTTATCCTCACTCAGCAAAAGTTAACTGTTGTTTTGACGTAAAATTATAATACACTTTTTAAAGTTTTCCTTCATAAGGACAATACACAAAATCGTTCGTGATGTTCAAAGGATAAAATACACGTAACTGCGATTACTTTGCACTGAAAACACAGTAACAGTAAGACAGTGTTTCAGACCATAAAAGGACAAATTTCGACTTACCTTGGCGAATACTGCTTTTCGACGTAACTAATAAGCCCTGTTTAATTAAGTAGGTGCAGCAACACTGTCAAAAATAAGAACACGCCGATGCACGCAGGATTATAAAACATAGTTTAAAGAGGACGAATCTTTACGTAAACAATGCCTCGAGAGGTGTAATAAGATTAAATATGGAAACTCCTTACATTTAAAATAACAATTTCTAAGATTCCATAGCACAAGAAAGGTCCACTCTATCACGAGAAGCTTTGTTTTCATAACCACCTCCATGCCTTGAACACTGCGCGCTGATTGGCTTATTGCCTGTCGCTTTCCCCTTGGCGTAGCGCCCTAGCAAATTCGAACGCGGTAAGACAATCTGCGCATAGTAAACTTGAGGCAGCAGCGCTGGAAAATCCTGACAGCTTGGAGCTATTTTTCAAAGCTAGTCCACAGATGTTAGCTAATGGTGGTGAAAGGAAAAAGATTTATCCGTATATTGAAGGGAAGCCAGAGTTAGCTAATGGTAGTTGACTGTCTTGGATATTAGCTACGATACTCTAATGCATTGTAAGATGGCGTTACTATGCAAAAATAAAGTTTGAACACAGCCTGCCGAACAGAGACCCAAATAACATACTCAATGAGAAAAAACGAATCACTCTGAAACGGACAAAAATAAATTCAATTAAAATGGCACGAAACATTATAGCTCAAGAGCACGAAAACCTTGACCAAATGATTGTCACTTATAAAGGCCAGGTAAATATTACTTTATTCTAGGAATGAAAGCTAATAATAATCATCTTACACTTCTAGATTAAGGAAATAGAGGATATGTTGCCGTTTACTACGGGTGAACAACGTACTGAGCTTGAGAATCTTCTCAGTAGCATGTATGAGTTCATCCGACTAAGTGATAACTCCGATTCAGTTGAAAAAGTACCAAACAGACAAAATGAATCAAAGTTAATTACCTGTAACGATAGTTCTACACAGCCCGTATCCACTATTGATTCCGACGAAATTGTGAAACTTGTTGTAAGTAGTTAAAAATATATTTGCCTTAAATTTACTACCTTGTTTATTTTATTTTATTTTTTGTTTCACAATTGTTTTTATTTATTTTTCATTATAATTCTCAAGGAACAATGGGAAGGTAAAAAGTGCCAAGCGCCATTTCAACAATTGTCCGGTTCTGTGTCGTATCACAACTCCGTTGTCGTCCATATTGAGCCAAATCGCGATTCCGAGGGTGAAATACTCGTAAAAAGCTCGACAAGAAAACTTCAGCGTTTCTTTATCATATAAATACTTTCTTCAGGTCCAAGTTGCATTTTCCAATCCCATAACAGCCAAAATGCGTCCCTGTTCTTATTACATGAACGGAACATGTCGGTTTTCCGACTCAAAGTGTCGGTTTTCCCACGGACAGCTAGTCAAACTAAATTCCCTGAAGGAATATGTGTAAGTCAACCTTATTAGGTAGAAATTTTCGAAATTTATGGTCTTTTATATATTTATTTTGTATTCTTTCGTGTTACTCTTGTTACTTCAGTGTAATTGTTAAGTGTAGTAATAAATATAGTAAAATATGTAGTAATAATTCTTTCACCTTTCATGAATGTGAGATTTATTTTCGTTCTTTATTTATTTAGTTATTTTTTCATTTTTTGAATAACATTTCGTTACGTGTTATTGTAATTTTATTTTATTGTATTTTACGTTATTGTATTTTCATTAATCTTTTAGAAAATCTTTCATTTTATTTTTTAAATGTAACGTAAAGTAATTTTTGTACTAATGTGCGTATCAGTAATTGCTTTTTGTTAATTAGTTTATCGTATTTTGCATTCTTTTCCTAAAATTTCAAATGTCAATTCACTTAATAGATTTACTTTTTGCGTAGAGAGCCTGATTTCAGGCGTGTCCGAATAGGCTCACATGTTTTAGCAAGATCACCGCAAGATGAGCTATGGCACAGTGGCGTCGTTTCGTCTCAATTGGAAAACCAAATGTTTAAAGTTGACATTGATAACTCTCTGACGTCACTAGAGCTTCCTCTGCAGTTTCTCCTTCCCGTTGAAAGTAAAATGCATATTTTTACACAAAATTTCGTATTTTTTCGTAATGTTTGGTATATTTAGATTTTTTTAATTTAGTATGTTTCATACATTTTGATGGTAATATTTATTCACAGATAACGAAGAGCATTCAGACTCAGATCCATACGAGGACGTCGCATTGGTAGGACCAGATCATGAATTAGATACTTCTGAGCAAGTTGGATGGTCTTACGCTAGTTTTAACAATCTTCCACTTGGAGAATGGGAGAAGTACACTAAAGTAAGTTTATTTATTTATCACCATGAGCTCTTGGCTGAACTGAATGGTTCTAATACTGTAAAATAAAGGTTTTCAATTTACATAAAAAAAATTAAGCTTGTGCTTTTGACGTTGAAAATAATCAAACAGAAAATGTCTTATATTGTAGGGCATTGGTTCGAAGTTGATGGCGAATATGGGTTACAAACTTGGTGAAGGGTTAGGAAAGGAAGGTCAAGGTCGGCTTAACCCGGTGGACGCCGTTGTTCTGCCCGCAGGACGTTCGTTGGACCATTGCATGGAGTTGAAGGAGCAGGCCATGAACCAAGATTTGCTCAAAGTGGAGAAACGATTAGAACGGGCGAAAGCCAAAGAAGAGAGACGTTTGCAACAGATGAGTGAACGGGCCAGTGAAAAGCCCTCCAGCTCCATTTTCGATTTCATGAACAGCACTCTGGCCACTGTTAACCCTAAACCATCTACTTCCACCGAACACACGAAGTCCAAGAGTATCAAATCATTGTCGACGGAAAAGCTGAACCTGCAAGGCTTTCAGTTGGCTGAAACCATCCGGAAAGCGGAGAAGGACATGGCTCATTTGCGAACGTCACTTCAGCGGCAGCAGAATCGCGGAGACGCCAAATTGGTGCATGAAACCCGGAAGAAAATCGAGGAAAAACAGCGTGAATTGAACAAGCTTAAAGCGAAAGAAAATTCCGTTTCGAAAGAGCAAAATTTGCGAAAGGACAGTCGCAAATTAAGCATTTTCTGAATCCAAGCATTTTTTTATCCATTATTTTGTAAAAATTCATGTATAAATACAATGGCATGTTTTATTTTGTGTTTTAATCTCAGATTCTATGTGTAAGAGCTAAAAGAAAGCTAGAGAAACAAAAGCAAGTCGCAATAGTCATGAAGCTGGAAATACTTACGTTTCGGTTTTTCAAACAAACAATTGTTAACTCCTGAACGCTGCAAGAAAGTTAGTTATTCTTTCCCCACAGTAGCCGTCTACTTGACAAAATCCTACGGGATTTTTTTTTTAGAGAACATTCCGTCTGTAAGTCACTAGATAAGTTGAATGTTCCAATCTACCCTCCGTTTCAACTTGCTCGACTCTCCTCCATAACGCCATAACAAAACGTTGAATATTTAATTTCGCTTCCTATCCTTGTTAATCCTGTACAATATTGGGCAACAAGTTACAATAACTTTGCGAATATTTATTTTATAGACACGAAATATTACTGAAAGGCTTCAAAAAGGAGACTACAAGGTTAGTTAAAATCGCAACCGTAATCGGGACATAGTTATCGTGTAAATTGACAAACACCACAGGAGAATCTATATAAAACGACTCGTTACTGCAGTTCAAAACTGCACAGTCTGAGCCAAAATATAATAGAGTACCCTTTTCGCATTTGCAAAACGATGAATCTTCAATTTATACACGTTAAAGATTTTGATCCGATTGTTTAAAACCATCTCGCCAAACCGATAATACCGTCGCCATTTTTGGGTCAGTTGAAATTCGTCCTGCCGTTAGCACGCTTAAGATTGGTAGAGAACACCTTTACCGATTGGTTAGTCAGTAAAAGCGGAATCTTCGTCATCTAGATAGCGAAAATGAATTTTGAGTAGACGGCGATGGCAGCATTGGGTGAATTGAATTAGAAATCACCGGTTTAAAGTAGTGAACAGAACGCAAAACAGGTGAGCTTGCTACTAGTCGACGTAAGAATTAACCACATTGTGAATAATGTCGAAACACTGCTTCAGTTCTGTAATGACTAGGGTTACCAACCGTCCTTAAATGATAAGGACAGTACTTAAATTTGGAATGCCCGTCCTTAAGACTGTTTGTCCTTAAATATGTCCTTAAATGGGAGTTGCTGCTAAATTTGTAGACATTTCGTCAAAATA
>JAGQDJ010000251.1:0-56768 GCA_022885665.1 Triops longicaudatus | reverse complement strand
GTTGAACAAGGTTTTCTTTGCACGAGAAGACTTATTTAATTTCAGCCGAGGAGCTGCAGCCATTTTTTTACAATTTTTCTGTTCTAATTCAGCTAACAGTTGTTTTCTTTCTGGAGTTTCCGTTATAACTTTGCTCTTGGCTCGCTTCCTCTTCTCAGGCCCAATTGATTGTCGTGGTGCTGCCTTTGCTAACGGCCTTACCTCCTCAGGTGAAACAACTAAGGCTGGGAGTGTCGGAGACCCTGACATTTCTGGCTGATTTGCAGTTATTCTGGGTAGCTGATTTTCAGATACAATACTCTCAGGGCCAAATTTGTACGTTGTTAAGACTCTTTCCAAGTTGTCGAAGAAGAGATTGAAATTTTCTCTATTGAAACTCGTGGCTCGCGTAAGACTACAAGGCTCTAGGTTCCGAAGACTGAGCTCGGGATTCCGGGTCATAAATCCGAAATACCAGTCTTTGCCAGCTTTTTCGCTGATTTCCCACGGTTTCGGAACGTTTTTCTTGTTCGCTTTAGCGAACTTATAAGCGAATTGCACAAACTGTCCATTCATCAGGCCATGGTGGACTTTTGATTTTTTTAGTAAATACTTAGCCAGTAGATTTTCTTCCTTAAGCGTAAATAGACATTTACCCATTTCGTTCTTCTTTACTTCCGCACACAGAATATCTTTCGATATTTCCTTGCTCACATAGCAAGATAGCGTCTTAAAAGGTATGCCACACGCTTTTCCGGCACCTCTAATTGTCTCACACTTTTCGACTACTAGAGCCACAGCAATTTTAAGCTGCTTGTCATTATACTGCCTTCTCTGTTGTTTCGAATCGCTCATTGTTCTAAAATAACACAACGCAAATGTCAGCAACAAATAATCAAATTGGGTCGTAAGATCCAGTAATGGATTGTTNTAATTTCTAGCTGTATAATCTTGCGGTCGGGTGCTATGACACGTGTCAAACAAGCCGACTAGACGTGTGTCATAATAGCCGACACCGCCATTTTGAAGTAAACAGCAGTTTTCTCCAAGACGCCGCTGAATTGTACAAAAATTTTAAAGGATTCAGGTACCTAAGACTAACACATATCACCTACCAAGTACTGGTAATTTTACGTAGCATACACATGGTTTGACAGAGTTCAGTTTAGCACCCAAAACAGCTGCAGCGGATGTGAAAAAACAACTTTTAATTTTTATCTCGCGTCCACGCAACCTTTCTGCTTTAACACTACGTTAAAACATTGGTATTATAGATGTCTTTAAACAGTTTAAATCTTTTACGGAAATTCCCAATAGATGATTTTATAATAGCGTTGTGTCATAGCACACCCGTGTCAAAGCACTCGACTCTCCCCTATTAAAAATACACAACTTGCAAAAGATAGCAACATTTAGGAATAGTTACACACAAGTAGCAGTGTAGTTTAAATTTGCCCTACATAGTAAGTCTAATGATAAAATTTAACTAATTTTAATCCGCGCGTATGTAGACACAAAATAATCATAACCAGGTACTTGTATATTATACATAAAGTTACTTTAACTTTATTACTTGCAATTTATTACGAAAATTTTTATTAAATATATTTTTACAATTATTAATTGTAACTTACATTACCAACAAAATCTACTTTATTACTTGCAATTACTTAATTTTACATTACATTACGTAAATTCGCGGTTTAATCTGGGTAATATGAACTAGTCTATAGTGTGTTTGCGTTGTGCAATAGATTTAAACCACGCGCTTTCTAAGCCGTCCGGACGATTTTTGAACTGCACTTGCATTGGGTAGGTAGGATTGCGAACGTACCCTATTATATTCCGGCCTTTTACCTGAGTGCACTCAAGGGACCGAGAAAGCACGCAGAAAACTTTAACACTGGGAGATAGCCCTGTTATCCTACTGTGTAACCCTCATACTGTGCCTATAGTTACTTCTTATGCTTTTACCATATTAACCTTCTTTTTGGCTATCCTGTTTATGGTCCGGTCACAGAAGATTTCAGATGCGATGGAATATACAAAATATAATTTGAAACAGAAAATAAACCATTTAAGCTCACAATGCTTACTTCCGTACTAGCCATGTATCCAATTATTAGATCTAGTAGAGAATTTTCCATTCATAAGTGATAGTTACGTCTGGTTGTTTCCAATATGACTGTTCGATTCTTATATTTCGATTTCATTTATTGGCTTTCCCAACATTCCAATGCGCTTTGAACAGGCTTTGTAAATTACTCTGTGTTAAAAAGAAGTGATATGGAAAAAGGTGATAATATTTGCGTTGACTCGAAATTTCGATACTTTTGTGAAACCTGGCTAATGGAAGTTATTCGGGGTGAACTACGTATTATGAATAGGCTTTAAGTATTATAAGAACCAATTAAAGAAATTCATTTCTTGCTGTAAACAAAGTCAATTTGTCTCTTTGCACTGTGGTTTTGCAGCGATTAGGTATCTGATACTTGAATAACGACTAACTTCGGGTACTTATCTCGACGAAACGTGACCAACGAAAGCTAAAAGTTAGAAAATATGTGAAAAGTTACTAACGTAACTCTTCTCCGTGTCCACTAAATGATTCTTATGAACAGAACAAAGCTTCTGTAATAATATTCAGTAGGATTTTATTTTTCAAGGAGATTATAAATCCTTAAGTGGCATTTAGCGACGCAGAACGGCCACAAGTATTTCGGTATCGATCGGAGAGGACGCGAGAGACTGGCCGGTAAAGGACTGGGTGGAGTTGACCTTATCCACACACGGATTCTTGCTAGGGTGGAATTGGCTCAATGCGTAAGCGGAAACCTCGAAATCGGGTAGCGGGAATACTGTATTTACTTACCGATCAAGTCCACGTCATTCTCCGGCTTTAGCTAACAAGGCAAAAGCTTAAGTACGTAGTGTATACACGTGTATATACTTGATGGGGATACGGGGAACGACGACCCTGCTTTACCCCTGGTATTTCCTCGCTGGCTCTTTACCCCCCACCCCAACCCCCCACACTTTCTCTACGGAAAGCTTCTTAGCCCACCACAAGTTGGCTCAATCGGTGTTGCTTTTACGTGATCAATTGCTACCAATTCTTACAGGATCCGCTTAAGCCGACAGTGGCAGCTTTTACGGTACACTCGGGTTCTTTCTTCCATGAGACTATTGAAAGAGAAATGAAGGCTTCAGGCTTTTACTTTTCTTTTGTCCTGTCACTTCTTAAAGTAACTTTTAAGACGCAATACTTCACGAAAGTGAGCTTATAAATTGACTCGTTGTAGAAGTTAATGACTCGTATTGAACAAGAAGTGAGCAAATTGACTGCTTCGGTTTTCAATAGTGACAATGGATCATTGTGCTTCGTTTGCACAGTACTGATGATTCATAACGCAGTAGTATTACCTAAGCTTATATGACGATTGCCAATACGCCTTAAAAACAATACCAAGGCAGTGCAAAACGGAATATCGGTACTTTGCGCGTAACATAATTTTCGTGCCAATTATATTACATTTATTCATCTTATTGCAGATGACACCCACCTTTTTCCCTCTTTAAGTTTTTATTTGATCGCTTAAAATAAATAATAGAAATAGGCAATGAACTGAATGTTGAAGGAATGGCTTTGAATGAAGTTTAGAATATGAAAAAAAATACAAAAAATGACTGATTTCGTACCTAAATATCTAACAACCACTCACATACAGCACAAAAAGTTGTTTCTCAAAAGTTATTCACTTCTATAGACTTAATTGTGGTTACAGTACAATATGTTCTCTTTTACAGGTTTGAAGGCATCACTAAAATGACACTTCAATCATGGTTTTCACTTAATTTCCGTCGACACGTAATTTTTACATATCAAGATTTTCTTAAAAGATATTTAACACGTAATGACAACTTGGAATAACTTAGAAAGACTGCGTCCTTTGTTATTCAGCAAAATTGGTTTGGTTCAACCATAGTACCACAGTAGCCTATTACTGTGGATGTTCCTAGGCTAAATAATATTATGTCAAATAGCATTACCTTTCGTATCGTTTTTCTTCTATAGGTGTGATTTTTTATGATTGTTTCTGTAGGCTTTGCTTCTTGGAAAACCTTGTTTCTTGAAAAACCTCTGAGAAATATCAATGCTAGTTAATAGGGTTCAACTGTTGGCCCACAGTGGTCAAAAAATTATCCTATACTGGTTTATCAATTTACCTTCAGTTATTTCTCGGTCAGTCCATACGGGCACCAAACTCTGGAAATGGAAATTCCTATTTTTCAAGTATGAATTAGTTGTGCATAAATTTCAAGAACGTACATAAGCTGGTGAAATTCGAAGCTCTTTAGGAATAAATATTACTGTGGTGATAGTTATTTTGACTACTTTAGCTAAATACTATACTGGTCAGTAAAATTGCAAAATACGGTTGGTAAAACTGAGCCTTTCCCCCACCCCTCAGTACGATCAGCTCGCGATGGTCTTGCCTACCGGTACGTCAGTACAGAAAAATGAAAACAAATAACAGAAATAAAAGGGCGAAAATATGACGACTTAGTATAATAGCATCAGAAACTGCAAGATTACTTTGTTATTTCTCCCGTCGTTTTACAGTTCTCATCCGTCAATATCTTTCTCCCTCATTTTCTGGCCAAATCGGTTTATTTTTAAGGTAGCGGACCGAATACACAGAAAACTCGTTTAAGAAACACAGCAAGGGGTCGGTAAGTAAGGTGACGTTGGTGGTGCTGGGGACGATGACGGTGGAGCGTCGACCAAGTTGTCGCTAAGAAAGGGGATTTTTTGAATTTGAATTGCAATGTCGAAGGGTAAAAGCGGGGTTAAAAGGAAGACGTAAGAAAAAAAAGTGGTAGAATGCTACAGAAGAGTTAGGATGTCGTAAAACCAAAGAGTAGAGGTTGGCTAAAAACGGGAGGAAAAGGAAGAGAGTCATCTTCACACCTGGATCTTTCCCATGCTCACCCTCCTCCACCTTCTCCTGCATCCCTTGGCAATCGGGCGCATATACACACATGCCAGGAGCCATAGAGACACATATACACACACTCAGCATCCCCGGAGCCAGTCAAAGGGCCGTTTGTAATGATCTGTCACCCCACCTCTCTCTTTCCTTAGCATGCTCTCTCATTCTCACTGATTCTCTCCATGTGGTGTCGGTCTTTCTACTGCAGCACTCAAACTCCTCCCTGCTTTATCACGTGTTCTATATAAGCAGGGTCATGGCTCCATTGGCCCTCTCACATCTCACTCAGCTTCTTAGCTAACCTCACCCGTGTAACTAACGTGTGTATTTGTGATCAAAGATTCGGTGACTTTACCCAGGACAACAAGACAAAGAAGAAACATTTAAAATAAAAAAAATCTTCCAAAAGTGATTTCTAATATTTTACGGAATTCCAGCAAGCTCTCCTTACGAAATCTCTGACAGTGGAACACTAAACCGTTGAGTGCAGATTAGAATTATTGTGAGTCAGTGAGAATCAACACGGACTCTAAAGGCAGTCCGGAACGTCCCCGTAGAATGGGTACGGGTAAGTTTTGTGTACTGACTATCTGCCATTGGATGACCTTTTCATATTTTCCGCTTAAAAGATTAAGTGAAGCAATTCACTTGATCAAATCAACCAAACTGATAACACCCTTTGTTGAATGATAATGAAGAATAACTACATTCTTACTTGATCCTGACACTGACTAAAAATGGACTTCTTCCAAAGTTTTGCTGTCTTGCACGTTGTCCAGAAGTGACTTAATTGCATCAATCAAAAGGCTCGGCAGTGATTCTTTGGCTAATTCTTTGGTTGCTTTATTAGGGGATCGCTTACTAGACATTCCGTGTAAGGTGTGCGGGGATCGAAGCTCGGGCAAACACTATGGGATATTCAGTTGCGATGGTAAGAATCACTGACTGTCTTTACAGCTCTAAGTTTATTTTTCATCCAAAAATACTTTCTCGTAATAACTGTATTTAAATATCAAGACAAAAGTTGAAAAAAGAAGAACTTTTAGGCAATTAATGTAGAAAGCCTGAATACTTCAAAATCTATTAGAAACGTTATTCTAAGCATCTTTGCAATGTATAAAAGCTGCCTCGCAACGAAGGAACAGAATCTTATTACGATAGGTTAAGTTTCCAAATATTATCTGACTCCAGCAGTGTGTAGTACATAACAAATTATTCCTTAGGTTCCAATTTAATATCTTTTACCGAACCCTAGATATTCTACTGAATTTCTTGTTCCGCAGCAAGTTCAACGAAACTTTTCACAATGTCACGTAAAAGAGTTCCATAACTTACTTATTAACTTGCTAATAGCCAAATGCCGATTATTTAAATGCTAGTGAAAATCTCACTCTAATGTAACTTGCATTTTCCTAGGTTGTTCGGGGTTTTTCAAACGTAGCATTCACCGCAACCGTGTGTATACATGCAAAGCGCAAGGTGACTTGAAAGGATGTTGTCCTATCGACAAGACTCACCGGAATCAATGCCGAGCTTGTCGGCTAAATAAATGTTTTGCTGCCAACATGAACAAAGATGGTAAGTTCCATTCCTTATTTCAGTTCACTTCGAGTCCAGCGCAGCAATCGCTTTTATTCTTCTTTGAAAGTCACTCAATTCGCTGTAAAGCCAACCTATCCTGAGGCTTGGACGCAGAAATTCGTCGGTGCGCTGAGTTCTGATTTGATTTCAAAGCGCATGACTTCCGCAGCTAAGAAAGGGAAGCCAATAGTCGCAAACGCGCCATTGGCTGACTTTCCAGCTTTTGATACCTTGTTTCAGTGCAGCCAACCCCAATCTATTGCTGCTGTATGACTAAATTTCTCCTCCCACTGGTTTGAGAAGTAGGGTGCATGATACCCATGTACGTTTGCATGAATAGTAGCATCTTACATAGTATTTAAAACTTGCATAATAATTACCATAGAAAGCTTAAAAAACATGTAGGCCAAACGTATGAATTGATTTTTATGTGGTAATAAAGGCTACTAAGGAAGCAAATAGCTCCCTTACCAGAGGTTATTTAATCCGCAATGCAGGGAAAACTAGCTCCTTACACACGTTATTTATCATACAACATTATCAATGGCTTACGTCAAACGTAACTGAGGTAACTGAATGACTTTGTGAGCAGTCCAATATTCAAGCCTTTTTCCAGGCAATAAAAGCAGTACCATAAATGAAATAAGTGTATAATGCACGCGTTTATCCCAACAAGTTAGAATTACTAACTTCACTTACATAAAGTATTGCTACCGAATTGAACGATGAATTTCCTAGGCGACAGAAAGGCGAAGGTAAAGTGTAAAGAAGACTTATCCTCAACACTAGGAAAGTTTTATGATGAAACTTTGAGAAAAAATAGTGACGATTTATGTAGTACGCAATATCCTACAAGGCCTTTCTGTTCAGCTGCGTTTTTCCTCAACAGTAAGCTCATCAAACAAAACCTTTGTCATTAGTGGGGTCACTTTAGTGAAGTCGTTACAAGAGAATAACGCGCAGTAGGCATGTACTTGCAACAGCTACACATTTATAGAAGACAAAAGTGTGTTAGAAGTCATTACTGACTTGAAGACTTTTATTATGTTCAACTATTGTTATGTCAATTTATTTTTGCTTCATTTAGAGTGTTTTTGGCATAACTTATAGTGCCCGAAAGAATTACATCTACCAAGACTCAATCTTCTTTAAGAAAGTCGCATTAACTGCATTTAATGACTAGAAGTTGCATCCGTCGCAAACCGATGGCTTTTCGTAAAAGTATTTACTTATCATAATGGAAAGCTTGTGCAATAGTGAGTGTTTCATGTGAAATCACTGAAATTTACAAATTACTTCAAGCCCAGTTCATTACAATCCATTGATATATTAGCCACAGAGTACTTTCTAAGCTAATGAGTTACTTCAGCATTGCTGCAGTTTTGCTAGTGAAATTAAAATAAGAATGATTTTACTGAGATGATCCTCTATTCCATCACTGCCTTTGTGTGTTATAGCAGTGCAACACGAACGAGGACCTCGCAAGTCACGTCTCAAAGATCCTCGCTCCCTAGAATCCTTGAGTCATCCTCCGCCATCTGACAGAAATAACAAGAGCTTGCCCTCGACCATTAGTAACATCACGGAACGCCTCAATTCGCAGCCCCCCACATCAGCTACTACCCAAACCTTACCCACCTTAGCTCCAAATCGTGACCTCTTTCCCAACACCAGCGGTAATTCAGTCTTCCCAGCTGGTACGCCATTCTTTCTCCCACCATACAACACGTTCTTCCCCGCCTTAACAGCGTCCAATACCGACAAATCAACAGTAATTTACATCATTTCCTTTCTTAAAATATTTTATTAGAACAGTTAATGTACTATTAGCATATTAATTCGACGTACTAGCAGGAGTTATGGAACGCCCGACTCAACCTCCTTGAACAACCAGCCACGGATCGGCTCCCCATTTTCCACCCAATCCCTTTGCCGTTATCCTTGACAGCGAGCTACGAAATGCTGCAGGTTTGTACTTTAGATTTCTGTAGCTATGCATGAGTGATGTTTGTACTCGCTTTGCTGGTTAAATAACAGCTCTACACAGGTTGCAATTAATCGAAAAGTCAATAAACCGAAGAATATTAGTTCCTTATTTTTTCCGGTTTTAGAGGTATTTTCCTGGAATATTATTTCTCAATATGTTGTACGCCAATCGCATGTCTTCTTTTCACGTTTTTGTCTCAATCTCTTTGGGTTTCTTTGTCCATGGTGCACGTTGCATTTTTGTTCTATAGTCACATTCGAGAAACCTTGTGAGCCAGAAATTACGACGCCTTTTGTCTTTCCCCAGGAAACGTCAGCTCGATTATTATTCATGGCAGTTCGTTGGGTACGCTGGTTAACCCCTTTCCAGACCCTAAGTCGAGCAGATCAGGTAAATAACTCAAGCCTCCCTCCCCTTCCCTTTCTCGGTCTCACCGATCCACCTAACTGCTCCTGACAACCTAACAAAAATCTGAGAAAATTTCTTTCCATGCGCAGCTGTTGTTACTGCAAGAATCCTGGAGAGAATTATTCCTCTTATACTTGGCGCAATGGGCCGCGCCATGGGACATTGGCGCCATCTTGGCACCTCGTATTCTAGCGGATGACTTACTCGTTAACACTGAAGTTAAAACTCTGCAGGTATGCAAAAATGATTGGCAGTGTGTTTCTTTAAAGAAACGGAATAACGATGTCGATTTGATTACTGCTGAAAAACAAGTAAATCAACGAACAGTCTAGTTGTGACAAAATTGCATTGGGCAGAAAACGGGACATACTTTGTCATAAAGAATTTTGAAGTTTCTTTTCGGTAACTCTATTGAGAGTATTGGGTAAATGTGAAGGTAGATTGTTTTAATGCAATTACTTTGTAAACATGGTGCAGCTTAAACACTTTTAAATATTTAGGGTTTTATTTAGGAAGATACTGAAAATATTAGTTCGGGCTACATAAGATGGGACAAACAGGATGACTGTTTGTTTTGCATGGTTTCAAAAACACAGATAAGTGGCTTTAGATAGACAATTTAAAAACTTTTGCGATAGTAAAATACTTCTTTTGAAACCATTTTCGAAAAAAAACTCACCTCAATGCATTCACAAGATTAAGAAAATCTTGTGAATGCATTGAGGTGAGTTTTTTTTCGAAAATGGTTTCATTCTTTTGCTAGGATGCGTCATTAACTTTAGTATTTTTCATAGATTAGCATTACTAACTCTCGCTATGTCACCACACTTGTTCTTTCATTGTGTTACATTGTTTCATTGTGTTACATTGAATCTTTTACAGTGGAGCCTTTTGGCAGGATTTGTGCGTAAAGTTGTGTCGAAAACCTTTTGAAGCTAACTTAAGAATGGCTTTTCTGATTCGTGGGATTATGAAACAACCTTATTAAAATTTTGGGTGAGCGGCACTGAGAAACAATAGAGCTTTTGAATTTAAAATTTTCTAAAATTTTGAGCTAAATTTTTAAATTAACTTAGGAATTTTCGAAAAACATAAACAAAACTTTACTTTCGCAAAAATCGTCTTTTGGAGATTGAAGTATCACGGGGTGAAGTGCCATTATCCGCGCACCTGGAAGCTTTAACACTAAAATTTTAAGGCAATATTATAAACTCTGTAAAACTTTTCATTCATGAGTTTCTTTTGAATCATAGTTTCTGTGAATATCGCTGAGGTCTTGGTAAAAAATTAAAGGAAAATTCGAGAAAAGTAGATCTATAACAAGTGAGACCTCATACTTTAGCAATCAGACACACATTCTTATTTTCTCCCGAAGCGGGACAAAAAAATCTTTGGAGAAAAATTCGGGGAAAAAACGGCAAGAAATGGGACTTTCTCGTTCAAAACCGGACATTTGATTACCCTAGAACAGTCTAACCGCAAAATAAAATACCACAATTTATCTTTCCAGCTATGTAAGTTTTAACTGACAAAACATTCTATCGTTTTTTTTTTTGAAAAAAAAAAAGAAAGAATGTTGCTCATAAAATTGACTTCCTACTAAGCCCGTCTTGTATCTAACAAGCTCCTTTGTCCTTACAAAGTCGGAACAAAGCTCCTATTTTAAGAATGGAACGTAAATTCTTATTTACAGCCAGCTGATCTAACATTCGAAAGACTATTATGTAGAATCAATACCTTTGTTCGTTAACTGCGTAGCTCATATTCATTTTCGTTCTTAGTTGACAAAAGTACTACTACTCTGCAAAGAGCTAAGCTCAAAAATGCCACTGAAAAACATAAGCATATTACTGAAGTCTTGGCTTTCTTCAACTTCCACATTTATTTTAATAAACAGCCTAAAATTTAAATGAATTTTTAACTCAACTAAAACGTACTTTACTGTTTTTATCATTGAATAGGAATTAATGGGAAGATTCCGGCAATTATCACCAGATGCGAGCGAATGCGGTTGTTTGAAAGCCATCGTCATTTTCAAGCCAGGTAAGCAACAAAAGAGGAAGCAAGAAAAGCTTTTTTTTTTTCGTGGGAGTTTTCATTGTCTGAAGCATTGTTTATTTATGGGTTGGTTATTAACGCATTTGTCGGTAATTAGAAACGCCCGGTTTGAGTGTGGTGCGACCGGTGGAGGCGTTACAAGACCAAGCTCAATGCATTCTTGCGGATTATTTACGACAACGTTATCCACGGCAGTTAACGCGATTTGGACGCTTACTTTTATTGCTGCCTTGCCTGCGTCTCATCCGAAGTAGTACCGTCGAGAATCTGTTTTTCCGGGATACGCTAGGTGACGTCCCAGTCGTGCGAGTCCTCGCAGATATGTACCAGGCTGATGCCCGTACACCTCCACCAACGATTTCTTGAGTTCAGCACACATAGAATTCTTAATGTACATGAGTTGTTATAACCAAGTCGAGAAGTCGTTCATTTGTTGAATTTCTGGGGTCAATTTTCAATACTTCAACAGTGCAATATTCCTAGTCGTTCGTTCTATAACAAAAAATACTTTGACCCAGCCTTGTATTAACCTTAAGGCTTCTCCAAATGCCCCTAGTCCCCTGACAGATCAAATTCTACTGAGTTAGTGAAAGTTAATTACTCTTTTTGCGGTGTGTTTTTATGCATGTATGTGAAGAGTATGTGTATGCTTTACGTTAGGAAACAGGAACAAAAATGAGATGAATTTCCTGAGTTATTCTTCTTCATTTACAGTCTACAATCATTATCGGTCATTAAGAAGTTTTCAGGGAACGAGAGAGGAGGGTGTAACTAAAGATTTATCGCACCCCTGTTTTCTAACTAGGCTTGTGAAAGACGAGGTAGGTAACAAGGGTAATAAAACTAGAGTGTGCTCATTAGGCATAATTAGGTTTAATTAATGTGGAAGCGAAGAAAACGTGCGAATGCTACCTAAAATCAACAACTTGCTGATACATTTTAGACCTTAACTTCTGAAGCTCGCGATTTGAACCGCCTCGAGGAAACGGTTCGCATAGTTAAGCGACTGTATAGGTGGACAAGTTTATGAACTATTCACACCTACGAACATAGTCTACTAGAAAACGGATGTAAGAATGACGTGTGAAATAAAATAATTATCCCTGACGGAGGCCGCATGCCACAAAAGCTTACATAACGACAGCCCAACTCATTCTGACGTCACGTAAACCATACCTATAATAACAGCGGGTCTACTAAAAATACAAAGAATGTATTCTGACAAGTACATGTTTCACAAGGAATACGTTTCACTCTCGGAACAGATTTATCCAAAGCTTTATAATAAAACAGATCCCGAAGCATTCCGAATTATAACCTCTACCGTAAACTGAGGTTATTCTGAAAATTTACGCGCGTTTTTGTTTTTCTTCAGCTATTTTTTTAATGAAAAAAATATATTCTTTTAGAAAGCGCGAAAAATCCAATAAGCTACCGAGCTTTTACTTGCATGGCAGCATATGTGAGTAATTTACCACTAAAGTATGAGTTCAATGTTAGCCTATGTTACGATTATAGCGAAAGCCGGACGAAAAACTTGCGCATAAAATCGTGATAAATAATCCTAGGTCCTAAAGAAAATGTTCTCTGTGAGTGCTTTCAGCAGGGTCAGAAAACGCTCCCAATGGATCGTGCTCCAAGTTAAAAATATTTTAACTTTTGGAGCGCAGGTTTTAGGTCGCTGGGGAGGATTACCAACAACTTGCAATGTCTGAAAGTGCTTTTCGCAAGTTTACCAATTTGTCAGACAATCAGAACTGAACACCGCTTTTACCCCCTTTTGTTTGAAACCACAAGCTGTGCGTCAATTACTCCAATATAGTTCCTATACATTATTAATATCACATAACACACAATAACCTTCAGCTGCACCGGAAGCAGTTAACAAAAGGAAAACAGTCTTTAAATCTGCCGCACATTCACATCGAACTGCCGACATCGAAATTTCAATGATTTCCCTATGTGAGTTTCGAAATTCCTTCACTAAATCCTCCATTAAGAGCGTTGCAAATTCCAAGCACTGCTTTTAACCGTAAATGTCTATCCATATGGTTTGGATAGGAAGCACGTCAAGATGCATCCCGGGCGTATACTCAAGATTTGCTCGATATTCCACACGTCAAATCCAACGATTTAGATTCCCTGAGATTATTTTTTGCCCAAGTTCACGGGGCTATCTCCACGCTTCATCACAACGACTAAACGCAGGATATTGTTACATTCTACTCATTTTCAAATCCGTTTATTCGTAACTTCAATACAAAATCACACAAAAACACTCTCCTTCTCGTGCTAACTCTCACTTTCAGTTTACAACAATCAAATTTCACTCTCAAGAAACTGAACTGGCTCAAAGCAAAGTCAAAGAGGAACTCTCAATTACAGGCTGGTTGCAGGGGATTTCATTCTTACCAACAATGAATCTTGGGATTCATTGTTGGGCGGCTACGGAATTTGACTGTTGGGTAACAACGAATGCCACAATATACTGTTGGGCGTAACATTAGAGCAAATCCTCGCTAAGCTGTTCAATCATTACCGCAGGAATGGGGTAAAAACGTTTACACACGGTAACACTTTATATACGGCACTGGTGTAAATTTCTACTACCATTTTTATTTTTTCGAAAATACGGTCTTAGAAGTGAGATTAAAAAAATCCTCTGCAGTAGATAGCCAAGTGTGTTGTCTACATTACCTGCGTAAAATAACTTGGAAAGTCGTCGCAAACTTTATTTATTGCAACTTTTGCAAATCTCTTTAAAATCGACATTTTGAAATTTGGTCCAAACTCCGAGTATTTTTGGGAAGACGATACTTATGAATTCCCAAAACGGGATTAAAAAAAAAACGGAAACATACAATTAATTATTTACAACAAAATATGCATAAAGTACGTTTTACTGCAAAAAAAAGTGCAAACAAATACACCAAACACTAACTGCACGACATTCTTTACGGCGGGTTAAAAACCTTCATAAGTGCCTGGCGTGTGACGAACTGGCGCCACTGCAGCAGCAAGTGGCACGGGTTAGCGTATAACACCAGTCTGCCTAGTCGAAATTTACCATATGACTACTTCGTGAAAGTTTGGACTTTTCTTCCAAATAAAGTTAATGTTTAGCATTATGTATACAATTTTGAGAAACACTGGTGCTTAAGCAAAGGACATAATTAAAGGAAGTGTTATTTAAATTACGCACTTTCTTGCAAAAATGGCTAATTATGCATGGCTCTTCAAAAGTCTGACAGCCATTAGATTTTTAAAATTAAATAGCTCAACAACCACGAAGCGGAATGAACACCAACATCCCAAAAACAATTGGTCCGTACCAACTTGACGAAAACTGTACCACTTAACCCGATGCTCGTCATTGTAAAAAAGCTTTTTAATTATGTAATCTACGGTGGACTGTAAGTGATGCGAACTAGGTCAGGATTTTCTTGGCTGAGATAAGCGAGGCTAGTTAATACGTGATATAAGATCACGTGTCTTAACAAGTTAAGATTTGTTACAAGGCTATTTCATTCGATAGGCTTGGAGATTTTTATGGACTGTGTTAAGTAAGTTGAAACAATTAAAGCAATATTCTGTGACTTCCATTCGCACCAAAAAACAATGGACACACAGTGAATATTCACTGTTTTTTCGGACACCCCAGATAGATTTCACCAATCCGAAAGTCACAAAAAAAAGCAATCGGAGAAAATTTGGCTTAAATTACTTGCTCACAGATCCTCTAGATGGCATTGAGTGTTAGAAGTATCAACGAGCCCGGCCAAATCCCTTGACAAATACCCACTGTAGCCAGCTTTGTAATATTGTCATCACAATGACTTACGTCACTTGAAATCAGTATGTGTGTAGCCGTTCCTAAAGGATCCCAATGTGATTTAACTATTTTTCAGTTAATATTTAAAGGAAGTATCTAGTTTTTAGCATCCTATAGAAAACAATGGAACTCTCCAAATCCGGTACAAGCGTTGACCAAAAACCTCTGGTTGACAGTCAAGGATTAGGGAACAGCAAGAGTCCTGGGTCTTTATTGTGTCCCAAAGATGCCTTAACAGACGAGTTTGGCTGGGCTGTCCAAGTAATTCTAGCTTGTCTGGCTTTCATGTGTCTCATCAGTAAGCTCACACAAATTTTAGTTATATTTTATATTTTTTCAAACAATTTACTTAATTCTTCCTTATAATCCAGACTTGTGATGCTCGAATCGTAGCAAGTAATACGTTGTTTCTCAACAGTTAAACGTTTTTGCGAACCTAGACGAGAGCGAAGGTCATGGCTGATTTGGTTTTATGACACTTCTAAACAAGGCATGGGAGCTATGGTCATACATTTCGCCAATATTTTCTTGGCTTCGTTCTTCCAAGGCGATCCGTGTACCTGGTAAATTTTCTTCATCTTATGTTACCATAATATAATTAATTTATTTGTTTTTCCAACTAGGTACGTCGTTAGTTTCCTTCTGGATTCTTCCATTGGCTTGTTAGTTATTTATATTGGAATTCGAGTCACGTTAAGAATTGCTGAGCAGAAAAATATACCCGAGTTACTTTTCGGAGAATATGGTAAGTTCGTTTATTTTTTGACTTTTTCTTTCTTTTTTCTAGTTTTTCTGTGTGTGTTTTTTTTAATAAATATTTACTTTTCCATCCGTCTGTAAGGAGCTCGTTCGAAAATAAGACACGGACTACTTTAGCACTGTTTGAGACGATCGATTTTTTTTTTCCAGTGATATTTTTGCTCATTCTGTTATTGTGCAACTTATTCCAGGGACGCCGCCGTTGGCTAAAGCGTGGTTGGCTCAGTGTGGCATGTACGTGGCCATTATGGTAGTAGAAAAAATATTGATAACGTTGCTAATTCAGCTACAATTCTGGGACCACGTGCGTGACTTTATATTATCACCCATTTCGGACCCCAAAGTGGCCATTGCCATTGTCCTTTTGGTCATTCCTTTTTTCATGAATGTCGTCATGTTTTGGGTGACGGACAATTTCCTCATGCGACGCCACCACGGAAAAAATTCGAAACTCAACCGAAAGTTGAGGTATCAGCGAATCCGGGGCGACGAACATGATAGTGAGCTGATTCTTAATAACACCGAAGCGGATATCCTTTTGTCAGGGGACGAAGATGTGATGGATATCGAAGCTGCCATTCCTCCTGACCTAGCTAACGGGGGAAACTCGGCCGTTCGGAGACCTGTAAATTCGACTGGAAGTCTAGATCATGTTTAAGACAGAGAAGACCAACGAAATATGGGAGAGACAATAAGAAAAAAACTAAGCAAGACAATAATAATACTCGCTTTTTTCACGAGTCTCTTCAGATGGAAATTTAAAAAGGACCAAAAAAAAAAATAGTAAAGGTAGAAAAACTTCATAGGAAGAATATGGCAACTCCTAAAATATTGTGAAAAATGAAGGGAACACCTGAATGAATAACAAACTTGAGTGAAGTGTACAGTGCGGCTTAGAACCGTATGTATGTTTTAGCTTATGAAAAGTGATAAACTAAAAAATGTTGTATTCTTTCAATTGAGTGGGTGTGTATTTGAAAGCATACATGTAATAAAGAATGGGCATAATTTACGTCTTATCACATAGATATATTGTTTCTTCTTTCTTTTCTTCAGTTGTTTATATCTTTACTAAAACAGAGGCTTAAAGTTCGCGATGGATTCTAGACGAGACTGCAATGAGACTAGGGAATGGTTAAGGATTTTCAGATGCTGAGGAACCGTCTGTAATGTGGTACAGGACCTTTGCAAATACTGGTCAGCCGACTGTAAACGGACTGAAGCGTTAAGGTACGGCATACGGGCTAAATTCTGGAAATCGTGGCACAAAGTTGCATTGGTTTCACCTACGATAAAAGTTATTCACTTAAGCGTTTTGTTCCCTATACTTCATTAACACCAACAGCTACGCTCTTGTCCTAGTTTATTAAACTGGCAATAAGTCGCAGAGCAGTTGGATCTACGAGGATTGGGATAGGCGAATCATACTCACGTAGTTTTTTATGGAAAATCGTATTATACTTCGGTTTCCTGACGGGCGTCCTCGGTACCTCGCGGTTTGGAAAGATAGGTTTAGTTAGCAAATCCGAAGCAGGAGACTGATTCCTCGACTCTTTTACTTCCACGTTACTTTCTTCCTATAAGAGAAAGCTTACAATTAAGATTTTCAATGCATTACGATATTCTAAGGTGACGAAGAGACAAAATCCGCTTTTAGAATTTTAACCCTAATCGAAAGCAATGTTCAAAGATAAATACAGTAATGCAAAATATGGCAGTATAAACTTTACTTTTACGCTAGGGCTGCTTTTCTTTGCGACTTTGCCTGGCTTATATTTTGCATTATAATTGCTGGATTATTTGATTGATACAAATTAGAACTACGGCCAAGAAAGAGCTTAAGAAATACACCTCTTCCACCAAACTTGACACAAATAACTCTACAGTCCAAGAAGAATGGTACATATGAGTGCATATGAACTTGCGGGTTAAAAAAGTGACTATCTAGTTGTCAGTACGATGCTCTTTTTTATTATTACTAGCTTTTTGGGTACTTATCCACTATACGCCCTGTCAGTTTCTAGGTTAGGTTAGGATTGGTAGGTTAGGCTATGTTCAGTTAAGTTAGTAATTTTCCAATTAGGTTAGGTTAGGTAGAGTTAGGTTAAGTTAAATTAAGCTACACTTTCACACTAGAGGCGCCTAAAATCAAAATAAATGGATGGGAAGATGTAATTGTAGTGGAATCTGTTATGCAATTTAACCTTGTTTTTTGGCAAAAATGGTTGCATTTTCCCGTAAATTTCTTACTAGTCTTACTTTTCTACTTCTAAATTAATTGGTGCAAAAGTCGCACTAAAAATATATTATTATTTTTAAAAAAAGTTAATAAAATAGAGCACTAATTTTTAAGGAGCGTATAATAGATAAGTGCCGCTTTGGTATCGTGCTTACGTCTCGATTTTCCATGTCTTCGTACTCAAAGTCATCATCTGACTCCGAGGCTTCTCCCATAACCATTCCACACACAGTAAGAGGCGACCTTTCCATTCCTTTACCAAGCACCAAGAGACGAAAACTGAAATTGGTTTGGTTACAATTCGAAGGAGCATCAAAATATTGCAATGTGCGCTCTCCTTAATAAGTTTACTGGTATATTCGCTAGGTGGCATACAATAGTATAAATTACCTATAATGACGTCAATGTATACCAACAAGCGACACGTGTTAATTCCCTGGCTCAGTTTCATTCCAATTGGAATGTTCCTGATATAACTTTTAAAGAGGACGGGTAAACGTTGCACAATTCACAGATATATTTTAGTGTAACAGTATTCTTCGCAGGTATGACACGATGTTTGCGCTAGCAAGGAGTGATTTTTTGCAATTAAGCATTCTGTTACTGGCGTTGCCAATACAGTATTGGCTCATTACGCGTACTAGCACAGATTCGACAGTGAGACCACTAGTTGTCACCAGAACCATCGCACGTTTGAAAGAGTTTGCCCACGATTGGTTTCGACTTGAATCTTGGCAAGAATGGTGTGAGGATGTACTCCAGAATATCCTAGGTATTGTCAACAATATTGTGTAGCAAACTTGGTCTTGACAGATTTAGATTCTGTTCTTCTCATTCGATAGATCCGTTTCCGACCAACGAGGATATTTCAGCAAATGAATCGCCAGCATTAGAAGTCTTACGATTGAGAAGTAGAAATAAGGATGGGTATTACGCATCTTCGGCTGAAATTCGCAAACGACGACCAAGGTCCGTTCGTTTGAGCATTGGACAAGTTGTTCGACATACAAGGTTTAAATATAAAGGTGTCATCATAGGCTGGGACAAAGAAGCGAAGGTATTTTATAATTAAATCTTTGAACAGCAATATTTAGAAAAAAAAACTAGTATTTTCATAGAATTGCTATGTTTGTGTCAGTACAATTCGGTAATGTAACTTAGGCGATTGAAAATAGTTAGATATATATACAGTGGAACCCGCTTAAAAGCAAGGTCCCCGTACCGACTAGTCAGCTTGTCTTTAAACAGGTCTTGGGTTTATCCGAGGTGAGTATTTGTATCATATATAAGTATTTTGTAATATTTTTGTAAAATATCACACAAACACACTATATCCTTATATGTTTGTGATTAAATATCGTATAAATAATACCTTATGAAAGCAAAGGAAACCTTTTTCTACTTCTTCGCAAAATAGTCAGTGATTAGAATGCTGTTTCGCACTCGTTTGCTTATAAGCTTTGCTTTTTCCGTTGGCTTTCGCTAATTGTCCAAAATTTTTCCTTATTTTTTATATCTTTGAATATAACGCTCGGATCAACACAAAGTTTTTTTTTTTCGAATTGACATTTGTTCTTCGTTTTTGTTCGTTTTTTTCCCAAGAGGGATACCACTTTAACTCGCTGGGCTGAAGATAATATTGCATACTTCTCTTCTGACCACTCTTTCCTCTTCAGAGCTGGTTGGATATCGCAAAACTTAAAATAGGGATTCGAGAATGGTGAAAGTAGAGAGGCTTATTTCCGTTGGGAAATCCGTTTGAATGAGAACTCATAGAAGTTTTTCTTATAATTCTTTTTTTGTCCACGTGTTATAGGCATGTTTGTTGTTCGTCTCCCTAGTTGTTTTTTATTAGTCGGATAAATATAAAATTGAAAGATATCCAGTGAGGAATGAAATTACGTGGTGTTGTGTTAATCGTGTCATTAACCGAGTTGGCAAAATCCGAAGTTGGTCTCCATTATGTTAAATGGGAGTGAAACGGGGCTTGATATTTTCTTGTCATTATCGGAGGTGCAATTAAGTGGGTTCCACTGTACGAAAATACTAAACAGAGATAAAGACGTCGTTATATTTTAACCTGTATTCTTACTTTCGAAACAGGCTCCAGAACCCTGGCTACAGAAAATGCACTTTGACAACGCCGAAGGGCGCCACCAACCCCATTACTTGATTTTAGTCGATACTCAAGACAGAGGCCTACCTCAGCACGTGTATGTACCACAGGATCATCTGCAAGTCCTGGAGAGTACAAAGGTTTGAAAATTAGTAGCTTACTCAGTATATGTGAGTCTATTCCTCACTTCATTGTGACTTATTTATTGCAGGTGTTTCATCCTAAACTTGCGGACCATTTTTCTCATTTTGACGGACAGCGGTATATTCCTCGTGCCTGGTTGAAGTATTTCTACCCTAAAGATTGAGTACACCCGTGGAATCTTTTGCTTGTCTGTGCTGTGATTTTCTACGTTAATTAATAAATGTGAATACGATATAAATACATACTGTCTTTAAATGTGCATTGATCGTGTTCATTTCTCTTAATTGTTAGTACGACTCCCGTTTTTTTCTCGTATTTTTTTCCTTTTATTTTACCTATGTATCATACATTCGTAAACAAAATTGAAAAAAAATATTAAAAGATACAAAAAGCATACCCATACATGCTTTTTATCTCTTTTTTTCTTTTGGGGAGGGTGGGCTCATGAGGCGGTAATTTCCTTCGCACTAGCTCTTGTGTAGCAAAAGTGTAGGGAAAAGTCGGTAGGGTTTTAATTCTCTTGCCCCACTAGGATTCACCTGTCAGGACTATGAATGCCCTCCGATATATTGTATTGACTTATTATAGTAGCAGCGTCACACAGATGGGAATATGTATTGGGTTGACTTTTTACAAGGGCTAGTGCAGAATTTTTTCATGACTTCTGAATACGTCTTTGTGAATCTTGTGTCTAACGCTTTTCCAATAAATTGACTTAAGTTTTTAAGACGTGTCCCAATTCTCTTTTTCTTCCCTTTTTGACGAATTCAAATATAGCGAAATGTACCAGTGTCATTAAGAATTTTCTTGAATAATTTTTGCTATAAGCATTTTGAAAGTCGGATTGGCCATTAGGGAATTATTGTGCGTAAAGTCAAAAAGCCTTTAAGGGTCGAAACTAAAAAACAACGGTTCATTCAGTCTTAGACTACAAATGCCGTAGAAAGAAAAGTCTTGTGATATTGAGAAAATTCGTTATTTTTGAATTTGTCAGAAATTTTAACAATTTTGAGCTTAGTTTTTAGAATCAACTAAACGATTTTCCAAAAAAGCTCTGGCCGTAACATCCATAACCGGAAGCAAAATTTTACATTCTGAATAGTTGGGTAAATTTTTAAACTGCACTTGCAAAATCTTACGCAAAAGCTCGGCCCTTATTCATAAAAGCTCTAGCTCCACCGTTTCCTTAGCCAATGGTTCCACTGGTCTTTTCAATCGAGGTTCTTCCGTAGTCTTACTTGACTTCTCCAATGGACTTTGCAGGTAACTTGTATAGGATCCATAACTCCGGTTCGTATAATTTTCTATAACCGAGAACTTGAAACGGATCCTTCATGTGGAGCGCAGTCACATCTTCAATTTCGGTTACACAAACACAGGTGTCATGGGCTCTGTTAACGACCTACGCCTACAGGTTTTATTGACTTAAACTAATAGGACTCGTACATTTACCTGAACCTCAACAATGAGAAAGAAGAAAAGTGCTCCCTGTCTGCCTAAATTTTTGATAGACTGCTTGGCGCCGCAAAGTCAACATCTTTTGACCTCTACGAGCACAGCTTACTTTTCCCTTGTGGAGAAATGTCCCATTCTGCATAAATACATAGCCAAAACGACAACAGGACTTTTAGCAATGGTCAATATAACACCAGCCTTACTAAACTTCCTCGTTTCAATATTCAAAAACTTCAGCCACGAAATACCCATTAAGAGTTCGCAAACGCAAAATTACTATTTTTTTCCAGGCAATAGGATCTCACGAGAAGTTTCGCCCGATCGATTTTTTTTCATACCATGTGGTATGCTACATTCACAGATTCACAGTAAAAAAAAATCCACTTTTCCAATTTGCCTTTAAAATTCTCATTACTGTTTCATTGCAACTCGAAATGTCGTAAAAATAAAGAAAAAGGAAATAATCTGTAAAAAAAATAAGGAAAGGTTAAGAATAAGAAGCACATTGCTCAATTTGTTAAATGAACGACCGAAAAGTACCACCATGTTTCCGGCTCCCATTCAAAACGCTCTTTTTCTGAATGAAAAAAATCACCATTGGCTGTTGTAGCATTCATTATTTTTTCATGCATATGTCAAGCCTAACTTACACAAGCGTGCAAGGAACCTGGAACTTTCTAACCAGCTATCGTCGTGTTTCACTTTTATATAAGCAAGGGAAATTATTCGGAAATTTTGAACTGAATGCGTCACATTGCAATGTAATCTATTGAAACAAGGTTGCATATCCGTAGTTCATGAGAAGTATTAATATTTTTTTGAAAAAATTAAGAAACTTTCGTGGAAGGTGGGTTTCCGAGAAGCGGAACAGCTCGTAAACCTGAGTGTGCTTGTACATAATTTTCACTGAATTTCCGCATAGCGCTACACTTCCGTGAAAAATATTCGCGTAAACAGCAGCTAGGCGAAGTTGTGCGGGTCGCATTACAGAAAGCGCACGTACTGAATAAGTCACACTCGCACAAATCGCGATACCATTACCTGTTGTATATATCGATAATACGTACATTACCATAAATATTCCAAAATGTTACACTTAGCTTTATTTCTAAATATATCCATTAGATAAAATCTTCTAATTAACTGACCACTGACTTCTAAGTTCACTTCTATTAGGTAGTTCTATAATCCTATGCACTAATAACAACAAAGACCAAAATACATCTGTATGTTAATCACCACAAATAAATACACTGGTCCATTTCTAAAAATAAAAATGAAAAGTTTCGACAGCGTAGCCTTACCTTCGATTGCATTGACGGTCAATAAAGATATTACGTAACCTCTGACGTTTTTTACTACTTTACTTGTGAATCGACCATATTTAGCTAACAAAAAAAGAGAGACTTCCGTCTACTTTTCAAAGGAGCAGTGTATTGTTTGCTTTCCAAGTTCTTGTCGGAAGGGATCATGAAGCGATTATTTGAGTTTGGAGAGTCCTATCAACGCAAGCCCGTCTTAAGACCATCCAAACTCGAACTCCCTTGCTGGACTAGCATCAGCCGCCAACTTCAGACGGGATCCGTGAAAAAAGCTTCTCGTCTTCCGTGCAAATTAGCCAAGCTTGACCACCAGTCACGTCATGTTGTAAAGAACTTACGTCACACTCAATCTTCCATTTTCTATTCCTAGAAAAAAATAGAAGTCTTTTGTGCTCACAACCTTTTTTTGTTTTGTTTTCTCTTCTGACAGTATTTTTTCTCTCTTTACATTTCACTTTCATTATAAGAAAACAAAACTGCCAAAAAATGAAAAAGGAACACTTAAAACCGAAGCTCAAACTCAGTTTGGACTCTTCACTTGAGGAAATAACAAAGCAAAGAGCTTTTCTGTTCCATCCCTAGTCCTCCCCTTCCTCACAACTTTTTTCAAAATATTATTCTTTTGATTTCTTTTTTATCACCCCATCTCCATCCTAGCCAAGCTCATTCGCCCCTCAAGCCATTATCAACGCGTAAGGGCTCCGCCTTCCAACCACAACGCCACCCTCCCATTGGTTTCCCCAGCAGCCACCTTCAGAAGAGTAGAAGTCTAAGCTCCTCCCCTCCTTTCAGGCTACTACATAACATCCATATAGGTACAGAAGGAGGAGGAAACTGGCGGCAGGGTTTCAGGAGATCACAAAATTGCCACCGTTAAGACAAGGTGGTACGTGGGAGGAAGGAAGGATTTTTTTTCAAGAGGCAAAATAGTTCAGTGAGGGAGTGGGCGGAGTGAAGAAAGGGGCGGGACTTGGTTCATTTTTTGGGCATAGAGCCTCGCCCATCTCGAAACTGTTAAGGTTCGGTACAAGGGGGCAATTTGCTGGTAGGCAAAGGGAGGGAGAATGGGGCAAAGCGTTTGGGAGCTTTTTGACCCCCTTTTTGGGTGACTGACTGTTGGCCTGACCGGCTGAATTCAGTGTGAGAAGTATTATAGCGGGAGCGTGAGCGTGCATGCTTGGATTTCCGATTGGCAGCTTTAGGAGTCAAGAAACCTCAAGAACGTAAAGTGAACACGTACCGATCGTTGCGTGATCTTCTTAGCTCTTGTAGCACATACATATCAGAAACTTGGCCCCCCAAAGGCTGAAAAACTTTTTTGGTGTGTGCGGGGGCCCGTTGCTTTTAACGCCTCAAATTAACGCATAAATCCCTCACGGTGCCTAAAGGCACGAATGTGGTGCTGTTCGGTGATTTCGTAAGTACGTGTCAAATTCTAGCTTCCGTGGTTTTTGCCAAACGACAGACAGAGAAAACAAACTTATCGACAAAAAGGGAAAGGAAAAAGGAGTTGGAACTTCTTGTTAGGTATGATTGGGTAATTATGGTGTGTTAAGTGCAGCAGGGTGAGGTGACCAACCAGTTTTTAGTACACCCTTTTGTAATCAAGAGGAAGTGGTCTGACACGTGAGGGAATACGCGATCTACAGGATTTAAAACGAGTGTGCGTGAGTCCGTGTCGTTTTTCGTTGAATTTTTTTTTCTTCGCTGCTAATACCTCGAAAGTGCGTAGTGCGGTTACTACAGAGTTTTGACTGCCCGTTCCGAGTGAAATTTTTCCCGCCGGTACGAGTTCCGGCGAGTTCGGAGGCAAAACTCGCCTATTCGGAGATACGGTTTTGAAGGTGCGTGGAATGTTTTACATTGATTCACAAAATTGAAACGTAACCTGGGTTCTTTAACGAGTTGCATACCTGAAATTTGTTAAGAAGAAGGGAATGTTATCACTTTTTAGAAATATATAGAAATTATGAACGACTTATTATAAACTAATGCGCTGATTTTGTTCGACTGTAAAAACGTCACTATTAGTTGGAAGTCACTTTTTTAGCTAAATTAGAGTTTTCAAAATGGCCACATTAATGCAACTAACGTCAGTTATTTTCTTTTCCGTTAATTCCCAGTTTCTCGTCTAATTTAGAACTTAAACTTATTTGAAACACTGGTGTCTAGAACCATATGAACCTGAAGTGTAAAGACACTGCAAAACTCACGTGAAAAAATAAAATCTAATAGAGTAGCTTACGTTCTTATCAGGCAATAGTTTTCTGAGAAAATATACAAAAAACAGTATTGTACGAAGTCAAGGAAAACAACATTCCACATGATTTTTAGCCATCTACTAGTTTTTTAAAAATAACGAAATATACAAACATAATTCCAGTGTATTATTACTTCGAAACAACTACAACGTATTACTTAAGGACGGGCAAATCCATACTATTACTCGTGTACAACTTTGAGAATATGCTACCATACTAGATGCTATAAGCACTTTTTCGATTGAGTGGTTTTCGAATATTTCATTTTTCATACTTTCCAGTTATGAGACAATCATACTAAATCCTCACAAGCTGTGTGTTCATGTTTTTCGAATATCTCTTTTTCACAAAAAAAGGAATAACATCTTTTTGTAACGAGCACTTGGTGTTTTAAATTTCAACTGATGTATGAAAGATTTTGCTTTTCAGATTCCTGTTTACAGAGAATGTGTCCTTGCGCACAAAAATGCTGCGAACTCGAATCGAACGTCGGCCGAAAAGAAGACAAATCACAGACTTAGAAAAATCTATAATGAGTCTTCAGACGTGGGCTTTTATTTAGGATGTGGAGTTAGAAAACCAATCATTGCGTAGCAAGAAAAAAAAACTTCAGGATTACAGGAGTCTCCTAAACAAAATGAGAATAGTAACCTGGGTGGGCAGGTTGTCAGTAAGGAGATCATGCTTTTTTGCACCATTTAGCTAAAATTTGGTGCAATTTTTGTAAAGAGTGTTCGTTATTGTTTTTAGTTTTACTTTATGACTATGCTGGAGAAATCCTTCTCTGAACATAAACACAAGCCGTGTGATTCGAAAGATTAATTCTGCAAAACGCTTAAATAGTTAAATTAGATCCGGAATAAAGTTAAACGTAACTAGTATATGTTGTAATTTGTTAAGCTAGGCCAACATTTCAATAAGCTTGAAGCGTAAACACAAACTAGAAAAGTATTGGGGTAGGAGCTGGACATTTTAAAACACAGAAGGTATATTACCAGATTGCAAAAGGATCCGAAACTAGTATAGCATACTAGGAAATAAGCTTTTCGACGAAGTGGATTCAACGCGTGTAAAACATAAGGAAGGAACTATGACACATGAACGGCTTAACAGTTGAACTATAATCAGTTGATATAAATAGCAAACTCACTTGCACATACAGTATGACGAAAGTTTCTAAGAGCACACGAAAAATTAACTTTTCGAAAAGAAAATTTTGGAAGATTTTTAAAGTGTTGAGTTTTAAGAAAATGCCACTAATTTTGAACATTTTCATTTTCATAACAGGAAGTATTTTCTAGATAATTCTATAAAGAAGAATTATTTTCTTCCATTTCGTAAAGGGACAGGCTTTTTTAAATTAAGGAAACAAAATCGCAACACGATAAATATAAGCCAGGCTCTAGTCATGAAAAACGAACGCAAATACAAGATTTTAAAAAAATCGAAACTGTATGGGAAAGAAAACAATGCAAACAGTTTGAAAAAATAAAATGATTTAAAACTGGGTGTGTATATATTACATCAACAAAAGCACGTGCACCACGTTCAATAATATTTTATACCGCATAACAGTAGGAGGCTATATTTTTTACTCAGGGTACGCTCGCGCTAACCCACATATCGAACATTTCCAGTCCCCAGAAGCCAGAAGCTGGCTGATCCTCGCCAAGTGCTGCCGTTCTTCCATATGGTTTTCCCTAACCTCCCTCTCTTTTACTCAAATGCTAGTCTCCTAGTAGTTACTTCCCTCATCTAATCCCCTCCGGACTAAGTTGACACGTATAATGACACAGAATTAGTACCCAATCCTTGAGTACACACACTTCCGCTGCAGGACTTCCGCGCGTTTGGCCGCTCTTCCACAGTTGACACAAATTCCCCAAAACGATTTGTGTTTTTACTTGTGGATGTCGTTATTACAGCAACATTTTCCCTCCCGTTCCCTTTACTATCCTACTCACCCTCACTCCCACCTTGACGTTCGTCAAATTCCAACTTAAGTTACACGAAGAAACAGCAGTTAGTTAGAATGAACCTCGTTTATTTTTCCCAACCAACGTAAGACGATCTGAAAATAATCCGTAAAAGACCTCAGTTAGACGGCCTTCACGGTGACACCTTAGAACCTTTCCTGTATTTTAAGTGAAGTCAGCAAAAGTTAAACACAATGCATAACAACCAGACACCCAAGCTGGCCCCCCGAAAAGTCCCTTTTGGCGGCATACAGCTTGTTATTAAGGTCTTGTTGGAGAATACGGTACACGTAATGTGGAAACTACAGGTTACTGTACCTTACTATACTCGTTACGCATATATAATACGTACGTTGGATACTTTATTGGAAAACCTCGAAAGTATTTGAAAAAGGTGAGAAGCTTAAGCTGATCGTGCAAGGCTGGGGTTTCACTACGCTTTTTGATGTAGTCAGCAGAAATTAGACACGGCATGGCCGAAGAGCCCCGAGTTTTTACTTCTGAAGAAAGTTAAGGCTCGGGTCAAACCACCAAGTCAGAAGGTCAACTTGCCACAGCTGGTCACTCATAAAAGACGTTCTCGGCTTTCAGAAGTTTCAATCCACCCCACCACCTTGTCCCCTTTCATCTAATTGGCCTGAAAATCCGCGCCCCCTAACAAAAACATTATCCCCCTTTAAGCTGCTCAACACCTTCTTGCCCATAAATTCATCTTATCCCATCCTCACAACCCCAAGAATATCGCCCAGCAGTGTAAATCACGTCATCGACGCGTTACAGTTTGCTGAAGGTGGAGTTGCTTAATTAGATTGCCCCTACGGCTCGAATGAACACTTTAGGCAGCAGCGGAGACCCGTTTGGTATACTGGACTGTACTACAGAGCACCGTCCTACTGTAGAACAAGAGTAGGAAGGAATCAGGTTACAATTACCTCTGCACATACGTGCTTTATATAGTAAAGGTACATAGCTACAGGGGTACACACATCCGTGGGATAATGTAGATATAAGGTGGTGGAGGTTTTGAGTATCTCGAATTTCAGAGCACTTTTGGCTCGCGCATCGATTTCCGGAAAATGTGCGAAAGCCTATTGAACCTACAGCGGTACCGTTTGCAGCATGAGAGCCGAAAGGAGAAATGCAATAAACTGGAGAGGGTTTGGAGTTGGAAAGGGGGAAGCGTGCATTACTGTATACCACAGCATACAAATCCACGCTAATGAGTTCCAGGTGTTCGGCCAATGCTACTGCAATTTCGCACCAAGGAGCTTGGGCTACAGGTGTCAAATATTCTGTAGCTCCACCTTAGACTGGCATGTCTTTTGAAACCTATTCTTGCTCAACTTGTAAGTCGGTCAGAAAGGTTAACACCCTGAACTAGAATACAGGAACGAATAACTCTTAAGAATTCTTGCTGTACTTTTCTTGGTTTTGCTATGGTCATTTTGTAAATTTAATAGATAAAAGGAATTAAATCTTAGCAGGCTGTTAGCATGGCTGGTTGGTTTGGTCATCATTCAACAAAAATAATACAAACTGTTACCAATTGTTTTGAAACATTTAATCAATCTAAAATTATTCTGCAACTCAATAATTAATAAAGAAAAGGTATCAAAACTTAAATGCATGAATAGTCGCTACACGTAAGAGATGTAGAACGCTTCGCGAATTTTAGGCACTGTAAGTTTACTCACACATCAGTGATGTATTTCCTCACACAAGGTGCTTTTGGAACTACGAAATAATCTTTGTGCATCAAGTTACCGTGTAGTCTATTAATCCCATTGTGAAAATCCTTTTTATCGTGTTCGCAAAAACTTGCGTTCAACGCGGATAGCGGACGAACATCCTTATGCAAATCCTCCTCTGGAAAACGGCATACGGAAAAACTGCAAAACACTTTAATTACGCAATACGATAAAGCTTGTTCTCTGCCCATTACTTTTAACGTAACATAACGTCACTATTGTATGCACGGGAGGCTGCTTATTAAAAATATTTAGAATAACAAGAATGCACAAACAATGCTGCTTGAGAAAGAAAACACATGAATGGGACAAAAGGAAGCTGTTGACAATAGTACGCTAGGTATAATTAATTATGTTGAGTAATGTAGTAGCCACGATACGCTCCCGACCTAACTCCTCAGCCCGACATTGTTTCATTTAGTATTACTTTGCTACGTAGCGTAGCTCTTCAAGAAATTACCCTGGTAAAGATCCGCACTTTTTAAGCCATAACTAGTTGTCACAAAATGTAAGTGGCAAAAATCGTAAAATATTCACTTCATTGCACATTGCAGGCAAATTCTTCTTCGAATTGCAGTGCTATACAATTATATTGAGGTAATCTGTCATGTTATAGGTTTGAATCCGTTTGCACGTATTCATGGACGAAAGAAAACATATTTTTGTAATGTTCTACACATACGTAAAATTTTGGGATTTAATCAATTTACCTCACTTTTAAATGTGAACAAATGCTACATATTTTCTGTGTAATTCAGCACTACATTTGAACATTAATTGTACAATAAGTTTAACAAAGAAACTTTCTGAGAATTTTTTTCATGTTATTAAACGCCACAGTGAAATTGTTGCACTACGTTATCTATTCTTTTATTGATGGATAAAAGTGAACATGGGTCGTTGCCACTGCTCTGATTATAATTCACGAAATTTATATGTCGTTTGTAATTTATATGTATATATCTGACTCTATTTCAATACAAATTCCAAACACTGTAAAAAATTCCCCTAGGAGATAATCTGTTATTACGTAATAAAATATAAAGGGAATCACTTTACATGCAATTGTACTAACCAGCCCTTTATTTCCACTCATTTGCGTAGTTACAGACAAAGATCGCCGTCGGTGAAGATGAAGGAAAAAAGCAAGAATGCAGCACGCTCTCGGCGGGAGAAAGAAAACGCGGAGTTCTTGGAATTAGCCAAACTATTGCCCTTGCCTCCTGCCATTACGTCCCAATTAGACAAAGCTTCCGTCATCCGACTCACCACGTCCTATCTCAAAATGCGACACGTCTTTCCTGATGGTAAGTGTTCTGTCTACAAATCCTCGTTCCCTTTTCACCACAAATCTTTTTACTCTGCTTAGATCTTCTGATCTCATTGATTTCTATAAGCGATTTTCTCCCGCCCCTTCTTCCTTTTTTAGCATCATTAGCTGGTATGGGGCGTCGGCACGCGTTCTCGGTACTGTATATAAAAGCCGTCCTAGTATCCCTAACCACCCCTTTTTCGGCTGTACATGTGGTTCTCGGGGGTTCTTGCTTTTAACAATGCACCACAGGGGTTGACAACCCCCTAGGGCGTTATTCCTCCAACCTCTATGCAAAGATAGCTTTTCCCTTTTTCAAATCATCAGTGGAAAACGAATTGATCATACAATCAAGATGAACAGGCGTCTTGCGGGGTGACCAACGTCCTATTAGTGTTTTCACAAAGGGGCGTTACCTTCCGTTTTTGTCCAAGTTGCTTTTTAATTGCAGTGTCCCTCGTGAGAGCGTCGCGTGTTTCTCTTATTAACCTTCATTCTATGATTCCTTCATTGCATAATCCTAATAATCTCCTTTCTCACCCTTCATTGCGTGGGAGCTGTTCAAACATAAAATTTTTCATTGTTGTCAGCGCCTTTTCGTGTCTACCTCAAGAGTTTGTGGGACAGTTCTTCTAAGCAAAAATAAACTGAACGAGGCAAGTACAAAGTTCTCATCATAAAAGGGCAAGAGATAGCAAGAGAAGGAGTGGGATATGCGGGAGGATTTATAGTATCCAACAATGTTATCTTGCCTAAATGGTCTCTAACTTTTCCCGCGGCTCCTCTGGGGACAAGTTTTCGTATTGTCGCGGTATAGTGCTAGCGTAAGGGCTTTCGGGTTGCTGCATGGAGAGGGTGCAAAGACCCGGGATTTAGGCGGGTTGTACTGTATTGATACGGCAATTGTTTAGGATTACGCTGAACAGTAGGCGCGGAAAGCTTACGAGGGTGATTGACGCCCACCAACAGAGTGCCAGACCATATTACCGGAACCCTCATCGTTTCTTTACATCAAGTTCCGGCTTCTTTGCTATCGTTCTCATCCATTTCCTTGCGCACGCTCGTTACGGTACCGTTCTCAATGAATAAGCTCAGTGGCTTTAGAAGCAAACTCTAAGAATAACAGAAATCCAGTAATAACATACTAATGTATTCCAAAACCAGGAAAGCTGTTGTGCCTCGAGATGAAACTTACGTGTAGACTTTTAAAAACATGGGAGTTCAGCACATGGTCCACGTCACGGAAAACTCTTCTCTTTTACTTTATTTTTTATATATATTTTTTTATTTTCTTATCTTTTTTTGTCTTAATACCAGAGTTTTTAAGTGTGTATTAGTAATATCTCCATTTTTCATGAATTATAACAAAATTTGACATGAGGGGATAAGAGACTCAATAAAGTAACAAACTTTGATTTGGGATCATCACATCCCTTGAAACGATTTTCTGAAATAAACCCCTTTTCCACTCATGAAATTCGTTTGAACACGCAATAAAGCATGAGCTTTAAATAAATAAAATTTATATACGGCCTAAAAACGATTAAGTCTCGAAGAACTGAGAATAAGCTAAAATCACCGATTTTGGACTGAAAAAGTTCTGCTCTTCATTGATCGTTCTGCTTACGAAAGTGATTATAAAGCTTCCATGCCATGTTTTCATAGCGTCACTGCCGTATCCAGGGGTCGTGGGGGGTTCCAAACCCCCTACCGAAATTATTGTTTTATAAAGGGGAAGATAGGAGAAACCTGAAATGTCTAAAAAATCTCGGCCGCCCGCCCCTTAATCAAAATCCCTGCGAACGGCGCTGCATAGCGTTATCAACCTATTTAGTTCCTCGTTTGCCAAGTTATAATTATAAATCGCTTAAGCCAAGCCCAAGACCATGTAGTACTCAGACAAGGATGTTCGATTTCTTAGGAATCAAAGAGTGCCTTGAGGACACACGCATAGTCGGATGCGTCCTCCCGCTTTTGCTGGTATCTAGCGCATGCTTCAAATAATCGAACAATTCTAAACTTGGTCTGAAAACCTCTAATATAAAAGGAAAAACTTAGACAATTATTTTTCTCGCAATATTATAGCACTATTAAAAGAGGGAATGGCCCAAACCTTCTGTGCATTTAACGTACGTTTTATCTGAATTCCATTGGAATTGATGTTTATTGAGCTTTTTGTTAAAAAACTACGTTGAATTAACTTTCATCATCAGTAGTACAGCTTTATTTACTCGCTTCCTAAATAACCCGTCAATTTGTCTGCAACCTTAATAGCCTTCAATTGTAGCCCTCTTGACTTCAGAAAATCAGACTAAAAAGAGCTTCTAAAAAGAAAAAGTCCAGCTTTGTTTGACATTCAAGACTTGTTGTAATCCATGAATTTGTTGACTCGCAAAAAGTTGTCGCTGATTTAATCACAATGTTTTGTTGGACAGGTTTGGGTGACGCATGGGGTACTGCTCCACCTTCTAACAATCCACGCGAGACTTGCATCAAAGAACTAGGCTCACATTTGCTCCAGGTAAGCATTCCAGTTCCGATAGCCCCTCACTTTGTTCTACTAGTGAGGTACGGCCTACAATTTCAGTTTATCCTAAGAAATAGCTTGTTAGAAATTTTATGAATGGGTCAGGTTGGGAGAATAGCGGCATGCGAGGGTGTGAAAGTTATTTTACTTTGAAGGGGGGTTCATTTCACGGTTGGCTTAATATTTAACTCGGTGGGATTCCGGACACATGCACGACTTATGGGGTGGTTTGGACAGGGTGTTACAAACTCGGAGCGAGCAAGTCATAGTATCAGTTTTCCCCTACTTACGAGCTTCTATTTCTCCTTTTCTGGTCCGAGGTTGGGGGGAAACAACGTGGAAACAGGTTGAAGGGTTCATTCATCAACCCGTGTTCAAACCTAAAGTCTTTAAAAAGAGCGGAAGTCGTTCTTTTAGAATTCTATAAACTTCTGGGTCCGGGCCATGGTGTTAAAGGGTGGGGGAGGTCTGATTTGCTGTTAAGATATATTGGCGGGGTTGTGCGGGGCAGCGTTAAAAGGGCGTGTAAAAGTTTGTCAGAAAAGGGGCTAAACAAGCAATTACCCACCCACTGCGAACTCCTTTCCCGAATACTTAAAAACTTTCTGGGAGGCGCAAGGTCCTACTAACTAGCTTACTCACCTTTTGAACCTTTTGCCCGTAACTTAAGACTCGAATGCCATAACAATTAATTATTTCTTTTTCTTTCTGAAGACTTTAGATGGATTCATCTTTGTGGTGGCGCCAGATGGCAAAATTATGTATATTTCCGAAACTGCCTCCGTTCACTTAGGCCTTTCACAGGTAATACACATAAGAATTATATATTACAAATCTTACAATACAATCGCGTTTTAACGAACTTCGTGAGATATGACAAAATTGTTCAGCATATATAATTACAATCTTGGGTGCCTAATAACAAATGTCACTCCACGAGCGTTAAATATTTCTTATACCGAAAATTGAAATTTTTGCTTTATATATAACTCCTGGTATACGTGTTTTAAACTCTACTGGTGCACTGTGGTCTAAAACTCCTCAATGCTAGAACAAACCCAATACAGTTTGCTAGTAACTGATAATAGAAAACAAATTGCAGTTTTAAACTACAGTAGACTCTCGATTTTGTCAACCGATCAGGACCGAAGTGTACAGTTGACAAGTCGGTTAGTTGACAAAATCAGATTCACGTGTTAAGTTGTATTAGGGAAATTTTAAAATCTTATTTGAGTAGCAGTTAAAAATTAATTGCATTTTGTATCTTAATAATACTTCCTTAGAACACTGAGGGAACTTCTCATACTGTCTTTTTAGTAAATGCCTTGACATCAACGTAAAAACCCATACTTAACGAAAAAAAATAAGTTTCTAAGGGCATTTAACATAATCTGGAGTTTCAATAATCGGATTGACAAAGCCGGAGTTCTACTGTACTCTTGAACTTATTGTATTGTTGCTGAGACTATTACCGAATAAACTCCTGTTATCGAATGTCAAGCTCTGAACGAGATCATTAAATAAAATAGGCATTGCTTCACAAAGCAAGTTTTATAAAAGGCATTTGTTTATTGGATAAATCCGAGAAAATTACTGTTCGTGCTTCCATCGCACGCTTTCGCTATGTGATCGTTGTTGGATTGCTAGGTATCATATAGTGATCCAAAATAAAATACGGTTTTCACAAAATTATATCGCAATACTTAGTTAGGTTAGTTCTTGTTGATCCTAGATGACCGATGTGGCTTTTGCGACGTACAAAATTATACTACAACAGAGCTTTTTAAACTATAAGGGAGAAAGGTCGAGGGAGAAAACCGAGTGTTTTACGTAAAACCTTAGTACCGACATTTAACGCATGGAGCAAAAGAGTTGTATAACTATCCAGCTTGTTAGTGTAGCTAATTAGACCACAGTGCACCAGTGAAGTTTAAAACACGTATATCAGGAGTTATATTGAAAGCAAAAATGGCTCTTATACGTGCCTTTGCAGCTGAGACTTATGTACCAGGAGTTATATAACAACATGTACTGGATACGAGATTTAGTGTGTTGTGCAGTGGGCTACAATGCCACTAATTTCTCCAAGTCAACATGTTTTCTTCTTTTTCCTTCCGGTTCGGTGGATTAAGAAAGGGTTTCAGTTTTATGGGTGTGTGTCTGGTAATAGAAACTGCTGGCACGCGACCGAACCTATAGGTTTAAAATGACAAGGGACAATGGCGTAGGGGGCAAATACTACGTAACAATGGATCAGTGTGACAAGCATCTGGAATCTATTTTTGTCACCATGTTTCTCTCAAATGTTCTTCTGAAGTTAAAACGCAACTGTTTGGGCTTTAGGTGGAATTAACTGGGAATTCCATTTACGAGTACATCCATCCAGCAGATCACGAAGAAATGACGGCTGTTTTAACCATGCATCCGCCCATACATGCCTGTGCCTCGCCTATAACTCAAGGTAAAGTGCAAGGAGTTCAAAACGGATTAACTAAACCGTTCACAGAACACAGGATAAGTTGAGTTTTTCCAAGTTTTCCCTGTTTATGTATGTAAGGAAAAGTTAAGATAACTCGTTATTACAAGCCCTTAACGTTTCCGAAAAAAAACTTCGTTACTGTTTTTTTTATTTATTTTCACTCATCGGGCGTGAGCTTTGCCCATGATCGGAAGTTGCTGTATGCTAAAAACAAAAGGTATTCCGGTTACTCATGTTCAAGAAATCGATTTACATATGTCTTTGTCTCAAGTTTAAGAGGTCGTCATAAGTTAAAGTGCTTGTGTCAAATGAAGTAAGCCCTTATTAACTAGCTTTCTTTTATTTTGCGACTCCTAGATTTCGAAATCGAGCGTGCGTTCTTCGTACGAATGAAATGCGTTTTGGCGAAGCGTAACGCAGGTTTAACGACTGGCGGGTACAAGGTAAGTCACGCATTTTTTTTTATTTTCTTTTATTTGTTTAGAGAAAAAGACGAAGAAAAAAATTAGCAATAAAAACTCGCAACTCATGGTACACACGCTTCAGGTTAGGAATAACACATCAGACGTTTTGCATGTGCTCTCAGCTTCACTAGCTCTGACACAAACCCATAAAAACAGAAAAAAAACTACCTCGCAAATTCGCTTAATTAACCAGCTGCTGGTTATGGCCACTAGAGCTTGGAATGGAATAATGACCCATACAGGCCAGTTTGAACTCCCTCTGACCCCCATTTTTCTCTGTACTTTTTTTTTGGTTCCTTTCTTTTCTGGCGTATTTAATTTTACGATCCCTTTTTATATTTCTTTTTTACAAACGGTGAAATAAATGAAAATCAGCCTTAACTATGTCACAGGTGTGGTACGTAACGAAACCTTGAAAAATAACTTTAAAAAATTTGATCTCTCTGAAAAGTACCCGGTCAGCTCAGCTCAACAAAACTGATACTTGGCCGGTAGGAAAAAAAATGTTTTAAGATGACTATTTCTACCAAGTATAGGAAAAAGGTTTTCGGATGTGATGGTTAATGGCTGAGACGTGAGGTATAGCCTAGTGCTAGGGATTGTGTCGTTTTGGTGCGCTTTCCGGGGACAATGCGGGGGGAGAAGAGAGTTGCTGGAGTCAAAACCCATCATACAACTTTCCGGGTGAAAGAGGCTCACAGTATTATGGCAATTGTGCACCCAAAGCTGTCGTTCCCGTATCGATATGCGTACAGAACTGTAAAGCAAGAAAATCCCTGAGTAATTTTAAGCTGGGTTTTCGCAAAAGCTTCGAGAAATTTCTCTACGTTTCTTCAATAAAACTTCAGAATCCTCCTACAAGTAGAAGTGTCTGATTTTTGGTATTGTAACGTGTAACCCCTGTGATAGATGGCTTGGATTTTCCTATTGTTGTCACGCGAGAGAGGTTTTCAGCCACCAGGGATTCAGTGCTGTTTTACGATACTAAAGTTACAAAACTTTGCTGAAGATTCCGGGTATTGGAAAGAATACTAAAGGAAACTGTTGGTGCTTGTGTAGGTGATTCACTGTTCCGGGTACTTGAAGATGAAACAGTATGGAATGGATGTATCACCGTATGAAACTGGAGTCCAAAATATGGGTTTAGTAGCAGTAGGACATTCACTGCCGCCGTCGGCTATTACGGAAGTGAAGCTGTATTCGAACATGTTCATGTTCCGTGCGTCGTTAGATCTACGACTAATTTTCTTGGACGCCAGGTACGTCTTGTTTCGTTGCTTTGGTGGTAGAGTAGTTCGAATAAACGATGGTTAACGGATTATTCTTTGGATGCGCTATGGCGTTTGCGTGGGAACAGAGTGGCGCAGTTGACGGGATACGAGCCACAGGATCTGATCGAGAAAACGCTGTACCAATACATCCATGCGTCGGACGTACTTCATATGCGTTTCGCCCATCATACAAGTACGAAAACTTAAGTTGAGCTGATTTGCGTTTTGCCATTCACGTTAAGCTTTATTTTAACACGTTCACATTCACGTTAAGCTTTAGTTAAACATATTAAAGCAAGTCCAGGTAGTTCCTTAAAAAATATCCTTGAACATTTCTGTGATTTCAGTCACCCCTAACTGAAGAACGCAAACTTTTATTAAATCTTCCGTACGCTAACAGAACTAGTCTTAGCTGTCGGTATGCTACGGAATGTGTGTATTCACACACAAAAAAATACTGTTTATCAGTTCACGTAAAAGAATTTGTTATGGAAGAAACTAAAATACTTCGAACGTCGTGCCTACCAGAGTGGCCGGGAGATGCGTGTTTCTAGCGGCCTGTTAAAATCCATAGTGACGTGAGATTACAGCGTGGATTGTGTACTACAATACTTGCAAACTAGAGTCGTTATTTATTTTCATTGCACACCGCAACAAACCACTATAGACAAACTTGTGCATTCATTAAACGACTATGTCCGTAATATATTTTTATGGACACTTGAATTTTAAAAATGCAATTTTCCAGTGTACCTTTTAGAAGGCGAACTTCGTTATCTTAACCTTTTATTCCAACGCATTGCGCGTGGAAACTAAACATATTAAAATATCTCCTTTTTTAAAGTTTCGTAGTTCGGAAAGTTTCACAGCGAGAAAATGTAATCTTGTTTGAAATCAAGAAGTAAACATCTCTTGGGCTACTACTTGACTAACGTCATGCTCGCTGTGCTGTAATAAAGTAGCTTAGTTCACTGTCACAATAACTATTAAATCGATTTGACCGTTACAGCCTGATATTGTTTTCGTTAAGAAAAACTGGTTATGTGTTATGTTAGCTTATCTTCGTCATCACTAATGACTTTTTTTTTGTCTTCACCAACCTAGGCCTAAGCCCATTTCTGGGTCTTAAATCTTACAGGATTTTTACAGTCACTGGTTTAGGTTAAAAAGTTTCAATGGCGAATGCCATTTTCCCGAGAAAATTAATACTGGGGATTGACATTTAAGTACTTCTTATCAAGAAAGTATTTTTCACAAGTCGCGTAAAATAAACAAAAAGTAGAACAGTGAGCCAAAACGCAACTTACGTCTAGTTGTCCGATAAGTTATGCCACAAATGCTCTATTTTCGCTATGGCACATGTGTCATAAATTTTTGGACAGTACTATAGCAAAACTTAAATTTTTTAAAACATCTTAGAAACTGATTCATTCTATTTCTATAGTGCTATTCAAAGGTCAAGTAACTACTAAGTACTATCGGTTCCTCACGCGGGATGGTGGATGGGTTTGGATGCAGTCTTACGCTACTATTGTCCACAACAGTCGTTCTTCACGGCCGCATTGTATCGTCGCCGTTAATTACGTTCTCAGGTACTCGCTTCGTTTACCTTCACTTCCTTCGCATTCTCTTCTTAAGGGCCCGGTATACACAAACCCCTTATGGGAGAGTAACATGCGAAATTTTCGTACATCATACTGTAAAAACGTTAAAAAAATCAAAGAAACTGTTTTGAGAGTAATATTTTTGTTATGAATACCTAGTGCTCCAGTTTGCGTGTTTGATAGAAAGAATTCTAGTAAATTTGTAAAATTATGATTAAATTTTTTCAACTTTTTTTATTTTATGGACAAGTGGAAACCGGACAAACTGATGCAATAGCTTTGACTTTTTAAAATTTTAACGTATACTGAAAAAAGAAAACGTCTAGGTACTTTTTGTAATATCGCGTCTGAAAATGCAAGGCTTTTTCTGACAATATTGCCACGTACCTTTACCCAGAGTTTCTAGTTTACCCTCTGCTGTTAGTCATTATAACAGACCTACCTTCCAAGGAGGAAACGATGCCTTTATCTATTATTTTTAAAAAGTTCCAAAATTTGTATATAAAGGGGCGCTAAACTTTACGCTAATTTTTCAAAACATCTCCGACACGAACCACTAAATCGACATATTTTTTTCTTGGACAGCGATGTTGAAATGTCTGATGCACAATTAGCGGTCGAGCAAACCGCTACTGGGATGGGGTTGGGTGTTTCTTCATCCTCAGCTGGAAGCTTAGCCTTGCTCAACAGTACAGACGACGCGCAACATTTGTCGCCTTCCAGTTCGCGATCAGGCAGCGCCACACCCCGTCTCAAAAACTACAACAGTCGCAAGTCGCGGAAAGCGTCCCCCTCCACTCCCTCTTCCACTTCTTCCTTGTCGTCTTCCTCGTCCTCGTCCTGTACCGCACAACCGAATGTTCTAGTACCAGGCACGGTTGGTACCGATGCGGATTTCTCCGACTACCGGTCGTTCGATGTCACTGCGGCACACCAATACTCCTTAGCATACGCCGAATGTGGCGCCATGGCTGCCGAAGCTGTCAACGCTGTGGACCAGTCAGCCTTGTATTCGACCAATGCCGGTACTTACGACCCCGGAACAGCAGATTATTACTATCCCAGTACCAACCAAGCACCGGACGAGGATTCTCATCCGGACAATCGGTTCAATGTCAGTGATGTTAACGAATCTCATGCACACTTACACTCGTTACCCCCCCGTCTATCACCCATTTCACCCGTCGTTTCACCATCCCAACAACAACAGAGAGTGCATGAAGCGAGCGAAGCAGATCCACATTTTATCCAACAATATAACATGGGTCACGTCACGACCTTTGACCCTTACAATAGCGTGCTACCCTACGGTAATTACAACAGTCCAACGAATCAGTGTCATTACAATCGCCATCCTAACAATGGTATATGGGACGCCGCTACCGGACCAGCAGCAACGGCCACGGCTTATGTTGACTGCAACAATGCGTTCCAGCAACCGGGCTACACGTCGGTCATCGTCGATGCGCAGCAATACCAATTAGCCAATGGCTACGTTCATTAGCTTACGTGTTTCTTTCTTCGTTTGTTGACGCAAAAACTGTTAGCAGAGCCACGGCAAGAACGTAAAGTTTTGGCACGTGTGATTCGTGTACTTATGAGGGGGAAATAGTGTGCAAAAAGAGTGTGCTGTGAAGATTTTTTTCAGTCTTTCCCCCTGAAATTGGCCAGTTACTTTGTTACCTAAGTCCCTGAATTTTTTTTTTATTTATTTTTTTTTTTTTTTTTTTTTTTTTGCTTTACTGGGTGGCCTTGTACATACCAATAGTGTTGATAGAGAGTGCAATAATGAATTAAGGGGCATATCTTGTAAGGATTTGTACAAAAGATAAATAAATTCTGCACCCAATTTTGTCTGAACTTATTTTTCTTACATTCTAAAAAGAAATAATAAAACACATAATTTGCTGTCCTCTCATGAAAATTTTTTAATACTAAGATGTGAGCTCATAACTGGAATAAATGTCAGCGACTTTTAAAGAAGCGATTCCGGGGTAAAAACTAAAAATGATTTGGCTATGAGTATCGAATAACTGATCCCGGAAAATGCAGTTTCCCGTCAAAAAATGAGCTACGCACTACTTCTGCACGACGTACACCTACAAAATCAAATGTGAAACAGAATTTAATAATAAGAAAAAACAATGTCAGATACTGAAACTTCACTACTTCACGGACAACACGGGTGTAAAGCAAAAAAAGAAATAACGAAGAAAAATAACATTTTCCACTATGCTAATTTCCTGTATCAACATTAAGGCACTTGAAACGCTTTGTAGCAAAACAATTGAAACGTACTCAGAAGACGAACGTGCCAACATCGCCATTTCTCCTGCACCCACCCAGTCATAACAAAGTGCTATTAAAGGAAACATTATAAAACACCCTTGTTCCATTCTTGAACCCCCTAGTTCACTATCTTTAAAGTAGCCATGTAACACTCTGAGCAGTTATTTTTCTTCAGTTTCACTGGATAAAACTGCAGAAAGAAAAACAAATTTTCCGCTTGCGAAATGAATAAGCGATGTGTTAGTCAACACGGTAACGGTGAATCAAGCGACAAAAAGGTATTCAATAGTCTTAGTTTCTTCTCCAATTGCTGAGAGAGGCGTCTTTTGACCAAGGAAGGTCAAGAACAACACACGATACGGATTTGATATCAAAGCGTTTTGTGCGATATGCGAGGAATGTGCACAATGTTTGACTATCTTCTTAAAGAGTTCCCATCCGCCATATTAACATGAAGAAACAAACCCGTTTGTTATTACAAGCTCAAGACAAACCTAACACCATTCGAGTCGTACGATTCTCCACTAGCCGTTCTTTTCTATCAAAGCGGTATTTGTGTATAATTTTTAGTTCCTTTTTTGCTTTCCTTTCGTTTGTAGCGTAGTAATCAGAGAAGGAGTAGATCTCTCATGTTGTCAAGTTAGATTGATCCTAGCAAAACCAAAATTTGATTAAAAAAGCACTTAAGAATTTTTGGTACCAGGAATGCGCAAACAAAAACAGAATACGGTTAGCTAACCTGACAAATCAATTAACTTATCATTTTAGCATTGCACATTACATAAAATCGTGATTTGTCGAACATGAAAACTCGCTTTTTCTCATAAGCCGTGCTGCTGCTATTCAGAAATAAACATTTACTCACTGGTATAACGCGTTCGTGTCACGAGTTTCTGAATAATAATAAAAGAGAAATTAGAGCAACCGAGTATGTCTAATCCACAGTTTACCATTAGACTGTTAAAATGGGTACTAGATATTGGTTTTTACAAAATCCCAAAAATTGGTATTTCCCCCTCAAAATTGATAGCTGTACCAAACGATGGTTTGCTCCTCTCAGAAATGGAGCAACCGGCGCTCATAACTGATAGCTACAGCACAATGACGACGATCACCTCTATTATCAGTACCTTTCCCAAAAATAACAGTATCTCGCAATGCATTGTATTTTGACTTATGTACAATTTCCCTTGTACCGTATTTTGCTTTGAAATTGACCAGGTTTGTTAATGAATATAAATGTAACAAAAAATATCCTGCTTCAAATGTAGTACCCAACAGTAAGAATACTTTTAGGGGAAATATTTGTTTAAAAAAAAAATAGATTTATAATTGAGAAATCAGGTATTTTAACATACTTACGTTTCGTAATTTAGTCTTAAGAAGAAAGAATTGTAAATACTAGTTAAAGGTGCTGATAGCCTTGATTCTGGAATTAAATACTACAGATTTGTGGATTTCGTAAATACTAGTTTCTAAGGATTGCGTATACTGTTTTTAGCATGGAAGCCCCAGAATTTTAATTGGTATTAAGAAACCACCAACCTGGCTCCTGCAGTTTTTTTAGTGGTTTTGCCCCAAAAGATGGGGAATTTTTCTCAAAGGGTACCTACTAGCATGTAGAATTTAAAGACGTTGACGTTTCCTAACATAGGCTTACTCGAGAAAAAAAATCTGTTCACAATTTATTAATAACGAAGTGTCTAAGGGTATAATGATAAGGAGCGTAATAAAGTTGGTTGTCAATTTCGTATTTATCACATTTAATTGTAAAATACCTTGGTTTTACTTAATTTGCCTTGTTCTTATACTATATTCCTTAACCTTAAGTTGCACGAAATGAAGTCTATTTAAAAATATAAGTTTTCAATAAAATAAATATATCTCGTTATTACTTTATTCCTCCGATTTTCGCATGGAAACACTTCCATAAATTTGTTCGCGTAACTCTTGATCTTTTTTAACGTAAAATTTTCTATTTTCCTTTCAGCCGCGATGGCGTTCCTATGAGTCAAGTGACGATTTTACATTTCAACACCTATCAGTCGAAATTTCCTGTTTCTCCCAGTTCTGTATATGCACCCTCTCCATTTTCACACAAGGCGGTAGTTATTGTATGCAAAATCGGTGCACGGTAGTGGGTAAGCATAAAATGTACCTCGTTATAACGGTTACTAGATGGCCTTCGGTAGAAACTTTAAAGAATGATCTTTGGAAATCCTCCCGAACTAACGGCACAGGAAATGGAAATTCGTTCTGGCGTCTAAACCCGAAAAGGTGCAATATGTTTCCAAGTCTCCTACTAACAGCAACTGTGCATAATTACATTATCCAAGCTAATTATATCCTCTTTACATAATTACCAAGTTACTTCCTTTCCAAACTGTGGTAAGCTGTTCTGAACGCTTTGAAAATTGATCTTAAAGTTGTAAAAAATCCTATCATTACTAAAATGCCTTACTCAGCAGATATTACGTAAATAGGGGTCTTGGCTAAGAAATATGGACGTCATCGCCTACAAAGTTTCTGCCTTATCACTCTGAGCCATATGCAGTCTTCTTTGTGGTACTCTAAACAGATTTTCTAGCACTTTTCATTCGTTTTTGATTCGCTCATCGTCTCAAGAACAAACTGAACAAGTTGAAAAGCTTAAAAGAAGGGGTAAGAAAAAAAAAGGAAAAAGACAGAAGTGCGACTGAACAAATTGTAAATTAGTGAAAAAAAGGATGAGCTCTTGTTTTGTTGCAACTTTAACTACTCCGTTTTCATGAATCAACGAGTTTTTCTCCGCTTTTTATTTCTTAAGGGAGTCGCGTTTAAGTCTCCGCGCACTCAAGTTGACCCACTCGAAACTCCCTCATTATGCCTGTCCATGCAAAAGCTGAGACATGCTGTTGCCTTGACAACCTACCGAGGAGGAGGAAAATCTATGTCTGTTACCTTTATGATTCATAGCTTGCTAGCTCCAAGACTATTTTACTCCAGAAGAAAGTGTACTAGGCTGCGAAAAGGAGGGCAAAGCCATTAATAGATTGCAAAGTGCGCGCAAAAACATATTCCATGCCTACGCTCACGTTATTAATGAGATGCATTTATTCGCTGTACAAATTCCAGAAACTCAACCAACCATCGTTGGATCCAGCTACCAACATGTTGGATTTTCCCACAGCAGACAGTGGGGAGTCTTTCGGCATAAAAAGCAAACTCGAAACAGACTTTTGATGGAAATTTAAGGACGCTAACAATTTGAGTGACTTGAGGCTAAAATATCGCAAGCGACCGTCCCATCCTCCAGAAACGAACAGCTTCCCGTCCGAGCGGAAAAGCGTAGAACTTATTCCTGGGTTCACTGTCTTGACTTCTCTTCTAGATTCATCCGAGAGGTAGGACGATATTACTCTCAATATATGCAGGTTCGCGTTAGTGCCAACGATCACGTGGCCCATGGTAGGTTCATAATCCAAGCACATTGGAGTGCAGTTAGCTGGTAACTGGGTTTGGCTTACTAACTTTTCGTTAGCCCAATCCCAAGTAGCTACAACCCCCGATTCATAAGCAGCGACTAGGTGATGCTGGGGCATCAATTTAAGCGCCATAACGTTTCCAACGTTGCAGAAATTCAAAACCTTCTTTACTTGATCACCCAAGGTATGAATAATAATTTCGCCCGCTGTATTGGTAGGGCACGCAATGATTTTGGAATCCGTCTGGGCCGCTGTAAAGGCGCCATGCTCACACGGAAATGTTCGCAGCAAGTTTAAATTGCTATTAGCTAGTTGCCAGAGTTTAATGCATTCACTGCGGCCTTGCGTAATTAGTCTTGGTTCGCTATTGGCTAACGAAGATGTAGACGACAATGCAGGCGAAGAAGGAAAAAAAGGGGCGACGTAGAGGCAGGAGGTTGCGTGAACGTTCGTGCTTAAGCAAACTTTAAGATCCTAAGAAAGCTTGAAATGGTTAAGAATTTCACTGCATTTATAAATTCAGTGATTCAGTCGTTACGTTCGGATTCCAGATATGTAACGTCCCAGTTTGCGTCCCTGCCATAATATATGGCTGCTTGACTATGGGCAAACAGCCCAGGGATGAAACAGCTCCATTGGGACATTTCAGGGTTAAAACGGGATCAGGAGGAGGCTTAGCCATTCTAAAGCACTCTAAACAGCAAATCTTTACTATTTTTACACGACCCAAATACTAAAAAAATAGATTCACTTACCTTTTCACCTGTAAAACGGAAGAAATCTTTCAAGAGAGTAAATTGCAACTTGGGTGTTTATTTTGAAGTCCATCGTCACTTTTCAAATTCCGCTTGGTTTGCATGCTCACCACGCCATCTTGTAGCACAGTCGCAAACATTCCGGAATTTGAAAACAAATATAACGAAGGAGAAGGTCTCGACTCAGTTCAAATTCGATGTAAATATATTTTCAGATTCAATTACATTCAAACATAAAAAATAAACTATTTGGTTTTCTCTTTAAAGCTCTGAATTACATGTTAACAGTAGGAGCATTTCTGAAGTACTTAGCGTGAGGGACAAGTTCATTTGAGCTTTTAACGCGCAGTGTCAGTCGATAGAAGTGTATACTTCTGTCTTCTGTAATATCACTTATAGCGAATTCAGTTGGACAAAGTAGTGCGCACTGAGTTTTTCAAGCACAGCATTCACTGCGCTTGAAAAACTGTTTTTCTCCGAATGCTGAAGCACAGCAAAAGCTGTGTTTGAAAAACTCGATGTGCACTGGTTTTTCCAACTGAATTCGCTGTTAGATTCCTTGTCGCTGAGCTTTGAGTAGACTATTTTGTAGTTTACACCTCTATACGGAAACCACATTTACACGATTTTCAAATAGTACTGCAGTATTAATCTTTTCCCTGCTGTCATGATTTTTTCCTAAGCTGTAATTATTCCTTCATGTAATATACACGCACTCGTAACTAAGAAATTTTCTATTACATTTCACAAAACAATGCTTAGTATTCCAGAATTCAAATCACACCGTTTCATTTCATCTTCTTTCAGTTTTGAATAGATAATCTTTTCTTGATTTCATTAAACCGGCAAAGTGATAAACTAGTCTCAAATTTTTAAGATTATTGTTCGTTTGACAGTGATAGAGGTAAGTTTTTTTTAGGTAACTCTGAGGCTTAGAGAATAGTTTTCCGTTAACGACATTAGCTTTTAGCAGTGTAATAACTTCATACGGTGAACACTTTGTATTGTATTGTACCACACTACCGAATTCGAAAAATTTAAAAAACGCGCGAAGACGGATCCAATTGTATTTCCCTAGATCCTGCGAAGACACCCTTGATGTCTTTCGGGGAATGTACACCCCAGGAAAAAAACTTTTAATTCCGAATTTGTCCAGTGTGACGTCTCGGCAAAGGGAGTCTGTTCCAACTCATAATGAATTTGGGACAGTGTGATCCCAACATTAAGATGCCTCAAAATGTCCTTCGTATGTCGGATACGAACCTGAGCCAACCAGTTGGACAGTCGCATCGGATAAAGTGTCAAACAATTTGAATTTCGTTTTGCATTATTTTGTCATTTGACCATACTTACATCTTCCATTCTATCAGAGCAAAATTTAAGTAATTTTATCAAATTCTGAGGACATATTATGACGTTGGTGAAACTTTGCCTCGAACAATTTTAACATATTGGCGAACAAAAATAAATGTTGGGCACATGTATATTTTATATAACACCTTAATGTATTTGTGTCCAATGGAATCTGACTCCGAGGTTGAAAAACGAGATCAATTAGTTCAATCTCCAGTTTTTCAAAGTAAGCTGAAAGTTTCCTCGGAATTAAGCACTTGTCATCATGCAAGTTTTCATTGCACATCGAACAGTTAACTAGACACACGCCTTAAACCTTTGTCGTTTAAGAAACAATTTACGATAAACTAACAAAGCTGTCTCTGAATTTGCGATCTCTGAACCATTTGTATTGTCAAACGCACATGAAGACTGATACCACTAAGAATTCAATTCAGCAAATATGACACTTTCATAAAAATCTTGAGATCTCCTAGAACTCCAATCTGTCTTCAAACCCCGTAACCAATAATAACAAAATAATGTCAAGAACGGAAAAATTTCGAATGCCTAACGATGAAAACCGGATTTTGCACGTAATGTATGGAATGATTGTCATTATTGGTACAGTAAAATATCTCAAATGTAAACCTTCTTAACTTAAGGATTGTTCATTTTCGCTCATTCCGCGTCACAAAATCGCCAATCACATCCCCAATCTCTCCTGCCAGATTAAAAAGTTCATTCTTCCTCACGCTGGGTCTAGGAACAGGTTCGTTAGGAAATAAGTTCTCCAACTGTGCTAAAATTTCTTCCAATTCCGCATGAATCTGAATATCTGTAACTTCTTTTTCACTACTCTCAGCTGGCGCGTACTTGTCCATACTGCGACTCAAGTTATTCAAGCTGTACTCAGCTAAACTCGGTAAAACCGAACTTGTCGAACGGACAGAACCATATCGAACTGAAGGTGTTTGACGGTGCTTCTCGGGAATCGAATAATGATTTTCCTGGTTGCTTTTCATCGGAATCCTATCCGAATTTCTAAGCCCGGGTGTTATGGGACTTAAATTTTCAATAGCTTGCAAATGAAACCGATTCGAAGTTTTCACATGGCGGCTCAACGGCGTGCTTTCCAATCTTGCCACCATTCGACTCGTTCGTTTGTGCAAGTCACTCAGTACTTTCGCTTCTGGTTTATCTCTAATATTGGGCTGCTTCAAAACGGACTTAAGTCGGTTCAACTGGGCTTCTAGTTGACATCGATGGTCATGAAGTAGATGTAATATCTTGTCGTTGCTTTTCGCTGACTGATCCGGATGAGAATCCAATTTACTTAATTCTGCCTCCAGTTGCCTATTCAAATCATTTCGTAAATAAAACCTAGAACAAAAAAGTGAGTTACTTATTCTCATTTTCGAGATGGATCAAAATGCTTTCAAGCTCTTTGCGCGCATTCTTATCGTTTGACGATCCATTTTCTTTGCCTTCCATCTCCTCACTACTTTCCCCGTCCATCGGCAGCAACGTGCGCGATAACATGTTATCTTCAACGCCCTCACCTTGTCCGCGCTCTTCTAAGCTTTCATCTACCAGAATGCTCACCCTAAAAAGAATAATGATAACGGACGAAACGATACTAAAAAGTAATATTTATATTATTAGAGAAAATTTACAACTATACAAAAATTATACGCATATCTTAACGATATTCACTTAAAAATAAAAGTAAATTCATAAATACGTAAGAAAATACCACAATAGTAAAAAATAGAAACGCTACAGAGGAAAACGTCACCAATCCGGACTATGACATAAACCAGGTTTGCACAAAAATGAAATACAAGTGAAAACTTACAAGTCTGGCGGTATTGGCGCAGAGGAACCGTTCTCCGCCACTGGCAAGTATCGAGCTTTGGAGACTTGCGTTCTTCCAAATTTAGAGCTTATTTTCTTCCACAACACTTGCGTTGCTTCTTTAGGAGTGGTCTACTCCAAACAGTATGTTAGAAGTGAAATTGAAAATAACAGTTTAAATGAAGAAGAGATGTGTAGAAAGGAATGCTCACTTGACGGCAGTATTCTTGCATGGGATGGGACGGCTTATGATTTTTTGTCAATCTCCCTTCAAGAAAACAACTCTGGCAGCTATTAAAGTTAAGACACCGTAAACACTCGTAACGTAGACCTTGAATTGGAGTAGCTCGGCAAATTGAGCAACGAACAGGATGACAAACTGCAATTTTGAAGACAGGAAAGAGTACAGATGTCTCGTTTTGCTTCATTAAGTATTTCTTAGTATTTCAACTGTACCATGTTCTGCCATTCCTAGTCGGTACATTGTCGACCACCAAACTAAAGCTTGGGGTTCTTGCATAAGCCAAGACAAGACAGCGGCTTCGGGAACACCTAAAATTCCTTCAGCCTGCAGAAAGAGTTTCAACAATCAATTGGCTGAATTTGTAATCCGCAGAGTTTATGAATTGTTATACTTGGCTATAGCATTGTTCAACGCAGAAGGGAACATGTTGCTTGCCAAAAGCGATATCTTCTTGGACAAGCGTAGGTAGAGCACTCAAGGCTTTGAGTAATAAAGCTAACGTTCGTCTGCTGAGCATATTATTGTGGTCCGCTAGTTGCCGGATAAGGAAAGAATATTTCTCTTGCAGCCGTCCATTACACAGCACAGCTAGGAAGACTTGAAGACTTATCAGTGTCACGGATCCCCGATGTCTTTAAACAGAATTAGCAATCACAAATTAACTACACTCCTCTGATAACGACTAACGAGATTGCTCAAGGTAATTTTTAAAACATTGTCTACCACGTTAAATATTACAGTAATAAAAACAACAAATAATAAAAAATAGTAATGGCAGACTACACAATTTTGCGCTAGGGCACTCTGAAGACAACCGATTTTTTTTTATTTTTAAAAAATTGATTACGACTTCAAATGTAGCAGCAAACAAAAACTTACGATTCAAAGCTTTGAACAAAATTTTCACGAGGATTTTTGAGTTAAGTGTAGGATCAAGCTGAGAAAAGTTTTCACGCTGTGCTAATTTACGATTCGAAAGCTTTCAGCAAAATATTCACGAGGATTTCTGAGGAAAACGTCGGATCAAGCTGAGACAAGTTTTCGTGTTACGGTTAACTTACGATTCAAACGCTTTGAGCAAAATATTCACGAGGATTTCTGAGGAAAGTGTAGGATCAAGCTGAGACAAGTTTTCACGTTGCGCTTGTCTGTAAATATCGGACACAACACTGATTAAGTCTGGATATTCCAAAGGTAATTCGGCTTCCGAGGGTCGCAAACAGTATTGGTCCAGCACTTGTGTGATGGTGGACAACTTTATAAAGTGCACTATAATAATACAAAATTTCAGTTAAATGATTTACTAGTATTTGGAACTATATACAGAAATCAATAAATAAAATCAAATAAATGAAAAATAGAGTCTTGCCAGACAAATTCAATAGCCACTTTTAAAATACGTTCTCAAAACTTAGACCTAAAATGGTTTTAAATGTTTAAATATTTTCAGGTTACAACGAATCTGATACAACGGACTTTAACCGTGAATCGACCTTCATGCAATACTAGTAACTTTACAGAGCATTTACAGAGGATCTACGGTTAAAGTTCTAAGACTAAACTATTGTCAATTTAATGAAAATAACTTTTGCAGTAATCGAGACAAGTGTGAAAGTGACACTGAAGAAATTCATTTGAATATCAATGTCTCTTACGTTTTAGAGCTTGTTGGAAGTGTCTTAGTTTAAGTGCCGTTCTATACGCTGCATAACGCAAATGCTGGAACTGTTGTATTTGGCGAAATAAATGCGTCACTGCCGGATGTTCGCTCGATCGTTCCCCGCTTTCTTGACTACAACAAACATACTTAAATTTCGATCTAAGGAAAACCCTATCTTACTTGACGTAGCAAGCTTGTCCTTTTAAAGATCGCCGCTGCCAGCCTCGGTACTCAACACCTGTTTTGCCACAAATAAGTTTTTGCTTTCCGTTTCAAAGTAAACATGTCACTCATCTTAAAAAAAGAAGCTAAACATTGTTACAATATTCCACTCACCGTTATATCCCCGTGCGAAAGCCATGTCGTGTGCTACGAAAACAATACACACCATAGGAACAAGTGCCCAACCGCCAAAATTCAAACCATCGCCATGTTTGAAAAGGCGTGGGAACTAAAAGTTGCTAGAAAAGCTACCTTTTGTTATCGTCTTCCGTTTTGAATTGCTGATACCACTTGAGTTTCAACGGCACAGGTTCCTTTATCAAGTGCTGCTGTTCAACGGAAAACCTGTAAGCAAGGTTATAGCCCCACCCACGAGCCCTTAAGGCTATATAGCAAGGTTGGCTATTTAGCTTCTCTGGCTCAATCACGTGAACCAACCATTCATAACAGCTATCACGTCATGCATGCTACAATGTAACGGTAGACACATGCGCCTGTTCCCATTGGCCAGTTACCAGACAGGAGCGTAGGCCGGCCTCTGTGCTGATAAGGTACAGTTCTAGTCTATTTCGACGCCGAATAGCTTTTAGCCAACTTTGGCGTATTTTTTCAAAACTTTGAGACTTAGTTAGCTCGTTTTAAGTATTATACATCCACACTTATAATCCTTGGCCTAATTTTACGTTTCGTCTTACAACGCAGGCTGAGTCATGGAACACAAAAAGGAAGAGTTTCGTAAATATTTGGACAATGCCGGCGTCATGGATGCATTGACCAAGGTACTGGTGGGTTTGTACGAAGAAACCGAGAAGCCCCGCAATGCTGTTGACTACCTTAAGAGCAAGATAGGGGGGAGTGCGGAGGACAATCAACAGATTGAATCGCTTCAAGCCAGTTTGCAAGAAGCGCAACAAGAGATAGCACGACTGAAGGAAGAAAATGCTCAATTGCAGGCGAGAATAACTGAGCTCCAAGGGTCGCCGATTTTAGAAACTGCCGTAGAAGTAGCGCAAGTCAAAAGTGAACCTGTAGATGTCGCCGAGGAACCAGAAGTCGTACAAGAGTGAAAATGTTTGTAAATGTGTCTGGTCACTATCCTAAGAACAAGAACCAGTTTTGTCGTTCAGCTGGTCACGTGCCTTTTTATATTCACTGTAAGACGACATTCCTTGTGAAATTAATAGTAATACAGCGTTTTAATTTTCTAAGCGTAATTATTTCGGTCCTTTACAATGTATCAGAAGCAGTGTGTTAATTTAAACGAATCACGCTTGAAGTAAATAAATTCAGAAGAGCAACGAAAATGCCAAGATTTTTTTCTTGAGGTTATCAGGCGTTATTATTGTGGGGTTTTAAATCAAATCAAGAGGAAAGAACAAGACAAGAGTGAAAAACTATGAGGCGGTGGCTTTGGCGGCTTGCCGCCGTTTCACGTCCCAGTTGTACACTCGAGCCATATTGACTTCTGTTGTAGTCATTTGATCCCTTAAAAAGTCCAAGTCCTCCTGGACATGCGTTTCTTGCTTCAGGGCTGCAGCTAGGTTCTTTTTCAACAAGGTCTCGGCGTCTTCTAGCGAGTATTCCAGCATGACGTTCGCCTACAACGAAATAAATATATTTTGTATACACTCAAAAAATAGAAGGTACAATCAAACAAAATTAAGAGTCGCCATTAATCACATACATATTGAGAACAAAATCGTGTATATAACAGGGAGAATCGTGTTAGAATAGAGTAAAACATATTGTCACAATGTTAAGTTCTGAGTTTAAGTTTTCTTTTGAGTTTAGCTTCAGAAATGCTTGAACTGATCATCCATCGCATACTTGCACCACCACGCTAATTCTCAAATTCCTAACTGAAAGCCAAAGGATCGAAGATTTCTAATTCATGGCGTGAACTTTTGGTGGCCTCATACTTACGAGTTAATGTAAAATAAATGTCCAAAAAATAGATTTTTGATACTTCATAGTGGAATTTGTATAAACAAATATAAGCTTTCAGCAGGTGAACTAGGATAGCTGTTAAAACCCTAAAGTTGGTTGCTAGTGCAGTGAAGCTCCCCTATTTGAAGCTCGCTCGTCAAGGCGGCGGGTGTCCTTTTGTTTCATTTTGTTATCATTGTTAAATGACAACCCCATTAGGCCATCAATAAAAACTTGCTAGACGATTCAATATGACAGAAAATTCAGACAATAAAAGACGACGATTCGTTGCTAATGCGACCTTGTTCATCTTTAAAACTAAACTAAATATGAAAGGCAAGATAAAAATAAAGTTTTACAATGACAATTCAACTTACACCAAGCCAAAGGCAAACTTTAGAAGTTGGTGGAATTTTGGCTTTTGAGTAAAGCAGAGCAGAAAGGAGGAAGTTGGTCTCCATGTCTTGTTCAACTTCCTTTTTCGTCTTCAGTACTTCAATCATTTCCAGCGATTTTTGAATGTCAGGAACTTGATTCTTTAGCCTAAAATATAGAAGTTTCGTTACAAAATATTCTATAAATGGGCATTTTGAAAAGAATTATTATAAGGAGATAAGAATCTGTTGGCTCATTTTTTGAGAACCTAAAGTTTAGAACTTAAAAAAAACTCACCTGCGTTTTCTAGCTGTGAGATTGGCTTCCATGAATTTGTATTTACTATGTTGTTCATCTAGCTGCCGTAATACGATTTCTGCACTTTGGTCTTCAACCTTTTGCATGAAAGCATCTACATCTTCCTGTTACGTGAAGGCAAATTGTAAAAGGGTTTCATTAGAGGAAAATACCGGCTTTCAGCCCCCCAAAAAGCACGTGCATATCGTTGCCGGATGTAAACGATTACTTTGTGAAATTATAAGGAATACTTATGCAGTTTGATAATTAGGGCTGAAAATAATATACGATACCAGAAAAATAGCTTCTGGTATTCCAGAATGAGTAGTTCCTTCTTCGGAATTCTTCACGATCGTCGCCATGTTTTTTGATTTTTCTAAATAAACTGGAAGGCGTGGCTCAGAGGAGAACCGCGAACACAACAATGACAAAACGCGTAGCCGAGTTTTGTTTCAATCGTTTTCTCTTGTCCTTTTCTGGTTCGCGTATCCCCGTTGCGAGGATGGACCCCAAGGAAGTGGAAGGAAGACGCAGTCCAAGTTCAACCATGCTATGGGGGCTCCCACGGGGGTGACTAGGGCGAACCAAAACCCTGCATAACGAGTCCGATTTCAAGTTTTTGTACTGGCTTAGTCGTCGTCCAGGATAATAAGAACTGCAATAGTCATTGTGTTTCCAGGGTGACTATTGATAAGCAGGCTACTGGAAACGGGAAATCCCATTCGTCTGGGTACTTCGGACCTCGTTATCATGCGACACCCAGTCCTACCGACCAGCTTGCCACCGATCGAAGTGTACCCACGACACACCGCCTTGAGGGAAAGCAAAGAAACGACCTCTGGAACCAACACTGGAACTTGGAATGTCACCATTCTGCACGGGAAGGAACCTAAAGTCGTGGATCAGGCAAGGAAACGGCTAGGTATAATTAGCCTGGCCTCAACCAAGAGGAAATGTTCTGATTCTATCACCCGTGATCACGGATTGACTCTCTTCTGGAGCAGAGTCGACCCTAAAATGCGGGCACAGGCTACTATCGGGATCCTCGTAGCCCCGAACCTGTCCGGAATGATCGTGGAATGGAAACCCATCAATGAGAGGGTAGTGGCTATTCGGCTTAAGACGGAAGGCATCGGAAACATAACGATCGTTCAGGTGTACGGAGCCAGCATTGAGGTTGATTACTACCAGTTTTTGGCCGATGTCGATCAAACCCTGTACACCGTCACGGAATGACCGACTGATCCCGATGGGGGATTTCAATATGCGTGTAGGGAACGACGAACAAACCTGGGGAGGAGTGATCGGAGAATTCGGCGAGACCACCCAAAATGGAAGCGGAAAGAAGTTGCTCGGTCCTTGCGCAGGCATGCACTAAACATCACGAACACCTGCTTCCAGCACAAAAGTCTCCACAGGTTTACGTGGCACAAGGAGCTTATCAGCCAGATTGGTGCTTCGTGTCAACAACGTTCCATGACAGATTACATCATCGTCTCAGAGTATCTTTAAGACCTTGGTATCGAAACGAGAGTGTATTGTGGGGGGGGGGGGGAGTTGAGTACCGATCATTACCAAGTGATCAGTAGACTCCGCATGACGGTAAACCTACACAAAGCGCGGAAAACTTCACGAGTTGAAAAATGAGTAAAGTGGGAAGCGCTGAGTGAGATGGAGATGTATGAGTTTACGAGGGTAATCGACGAAAATTACTACAAGCTTCGTCTGCCAACCTGTGACATAGAAACCGAGTGGACCCTACGCCGAGCTGGAGTCCTTGAGGCTGCACTATGGGTTTGGGGGAAGAAAATCATCGGTAGTAAGAGTGGCAACGCGAAGTGGACCCCTTGGTGGAGGCTCATGAAGCTCTCGCCGCCAAAAAGAAAGCTTGTATGTCATACTTTTCCCGTGAGTCAGTAGCAACAAGAACGAGCTACAACGTCGCGGGACAACTGCTAAACGCACGGTCGAGACAGCTAAAAAGGAAGTGTGGAAGAAATTCGTCAATAAGATGGAGACCGACTACCGCACTGCAAACAAAGATTTCTTGCAAGCCATCCGGAGACTTCGATGAGAACAGAAACAGGCCATTCAGTCATAAAAGACCGCAACGGGGAGTCGCTGGCGGATGAGGCGGTATATACTTGGGGAGGGAGGGGGGGGGTCAAGGAATACTTGGAGGAGCTCTTGAATCCAGTCTTTGTATGTATCGACAGCGCTGCTCCGCAACCCATTGGCGAAAAATCAGGCCTCACGCTCGATGAAGTCCTGTAAGCCATTTTGAGCATGACGAACGAGAAATCTCGAGGAGTGGATGAGATTCGAGCCGGAGCTCATAAGTCTATGGAGCCGCGTGGCTGCATCGAGTATGTGAAGTCACGTGGGAATCGGGAAAACGTCAAAAGACTAGCATAAGAGGGTTGTAGTCCCTCTTTTCAAAAAAGGGGATTCCAAGGACTGCGCGAGTTATTGTGGAATCGCACTCCTCAGTATACCAGGAAAGGTGCTAGAGAAGTGTTTAAGTGCTAGAGAAGAGGGCGAGACCTATCGCGGAGGTAGCCCTACAGGAAGGGCAGTGTTGCTTTCGCCAGGGACGTAGTACTGCCGACCATCTGTTTGCCTCCCGCAAATCCTCAAGAAAAACTGGGGGTTTGACCAAAAAGTCTGCAAGTGAATCGTGGGCTTCGAAAAGGCATACGACCAGGTTCCTTGAGGTACGCTGTGGGAAACACTGCGTGAATACGGGATTATGGGACAACTCCTAAGAGCGGTCGAACCCTTGTATGGCGACTGCAGAAGATGCATCTGTAGCCTATATCTGGTAAAACTTCAGAAAGCTTTCCGGTACGCTTTGGGCTGAGACAGGGATGTGTCCTCTCGCCTCTCCTATTCCTTGTGTATATGGACAGAATTAGCAGGCGAAGCCTTGGTCAGGTGGAGGTTGATATGGGTGACCTCAAGGTAGGGAGTTTCCTCTTTGCCAATGACGATAGCCTGTTGGCTCGCACTGAGGTACAGTTACAGAGCGTGCTGGATCGCTTCTATAACGAGTCCATTGCTGCGGGCATTAGATTGAGTGTGTCCAGAACATAGGTGATGGCCCTCTCGAGAGATTCTTTACAGTTAACCTCCGCGTTGACGCAGAATCACTAGAGCCGATGGAGAAGTTCAAGTAGGCTATTTGGGAGTATGGTTCACGAGTGACGGTAAATTGGAAGAGATCGACAACCGCATGACCAAGGCGTCCGTAGTTTTACGAGAGCCCTGGCAAAGTGTGGGTTGCCAGGTCCGACATCTCCCAGGCAGAGAAACTCTCAATTTTTAAGAGAGTTTACGTACCTTCCCGCACCTATGGTCATGAAATTTGAATTATAACTGAAAGAATCAGGTTTGGAATACAGGCGGCTGAAATTAAATTCTTGCGAAGATTTGCAGGTGTTTTCTGCAAGGATAGAATAAAGAACAGCAGGAGCGGACTGGGTATTGTGGCAAATGCCGCGTGGGCGATTGTAGTTGAAGGGTTAGGGCAATTGTAAAAGGGGACAGCGTGTATTGCAAAGCCAATAGTCGTCAAGCAGGTTGTTAGAAAATGTATTTCACACGATCTAGATATTACTAGTAGATCTCACGTTCCAGTAATAAAAACCTCACTCCGTACAAGATCAAGTGGACTCTTTCAAGAGAGTTTTAGTAGCATTTTCGGAGCATCGATTCCCCTCAACTGCCAAAATATAAGTTTATTTATTATTATTATTATTATTATTATTATTATTATTATTATTATTATTATTATTATTATTATTATTATTATTATTATTATTATTATTATTA